>JASAOQ010000352.1:0-18379 GCA_031306065.1 Pseudopyricularia cyperi | reverse complement strand
CCCCTATGGTAACCAACCTAAAAGCAAGCCGCACAAAACTCTTCAACGTCCCCAAGCAGCGCAACGGGCTGCTCCATGGCCGCAAAGTGGCCCCCGACCTCGTGCCGGCGGAACCAGACCAAATCCCCCGTCGTCTCGATCCAGGACCTCGGCACGGGCGCCAGGTCGAGCGGGAACCAGCTGAAGCCGAATCTCTTGGGCGCCCGGATGCGATAGTCCGGGTGGTCGTGGCCCCTGGGCCCGGCGGCCGAGTACGTTTCCCTGTAGCTGTAGAGGGAGCGATGCGGCGTGCCCGTGAGCCAGTACAACGACGCCGACAGCAACACCTCGTCCATGAGCCTTGCGCTGTACGTCTTGCCCTCGTCCCCACCCCATCCCTCGCCGTCGGGCGGGTACGACCTCGGGTCCGACCAGTCCAGAAACTTCTCCCCGATCCACGCCAGCAGCGCCAGCGGGCTGGAGGAGAGGACGAGCCCGACGGTGCTGGGCCGCGTGGCGTGCGCGACGGCGTACGCGGACCCGAACCTCGTGAACCACTCGCACCGCTCCAGCCCGGCCCTCTCCTCCGCAGAAAAGAGTGAAGATGACGAGGCCTCGTCGTCTCCGCAGCCCTCCGGCCTCGGCATGCGGTTGTAGTTGAGCAGCGCACCGACGCAACCCTCGTGCTTCGCCGCCAGGATCCTCGCGACGCGCGACCCAATGTCCCCGCCCTGCGCGACGTAGCCCGACCCCTCGCGCAGGCCGAGCGCCTTGGTCATCAGCCCGTCCATGATCCGCGCCACGTCCTCGAGGTTGAAGTCCCCGTCCAGCGGCGGGGACGACGAGAAGAGGTAGCCGGGCAGTGACGGCACGACGACGTGGTACGGCAGCGTCTCGGGCGTGTACTTGTCCATCAGCAGGTCCAGGAGGGACAGGAACTCCAGGAACGAGCCCGGCCAGCCGTGGAGCATCAGGAGCGGCCTGGCGGGCGGATGCGGCGGCGGCGGCCCGGACCCGGACCCGGACCCGGAGGGGCGCCGCGAGAAGAGCGCCACGAAGTGAACGTCAAACGCCCGGCCCAGCTTTTCGTCGTGCACTGACGCGATGAAGTGGTTGTACTTGTTGAGTCTGGCCTCTGTAGCACTCCTGAACCATGGACGGCCAGTCACATACAGACACACACAGATGTTGTTAGCACAAGTTTTCTAACCGAGTAAACTGAACCCATCCACCATTGTTCCTCGTTGTATCGTCGGTCGTCGCCATCAAAGAGGCCCGTTTGGTATGCGACTAACCAGTCAAAAGACTCAACCCAGCGCTCCTTGGCCTGGCCGAGCCACTCCCTCCCGAGTCCAAACCGGCTCACGGCGCCAGGGTGGGAGTTCTCGTAGCACGCCGACGCGATCGGCGACAAGCCGACGAGTTGCTGCATCTGAGCCACATCTTCCTTTGGGACCTGGATCGTGTACGGCCTCACCGCCGTCACGTCGGCCGTTTCCGGCAACTGTCCAAATGGTTGAGGGACCATGGCTTCGTTGGGTTGTGTGGCGAGCAACCGAATTTGTAATGACAAAAGGGGCGATTTATTACAGACTTATGCAGAGAAACTTGCAGTGGTGGGTGTATGACAACTTATGTACCTTTGAACCAGGAGCCATCATATCTTGCGACATGCTTATCCAAAGGGCGCGCTGATTGATCTATCTGACATGCATACTCAGTATGCTACATTGTGACATCATCAGGTATGTTCAGCCGCAGTCTTGAGGGGGACGATGTGTTGTTAGCTTTGAAAGACTGCCACCCACACGAATATCATGAAAGCATATGAGATATGAGAACATAGTCATGAACGGCTTTGATGGTTTCTGCTTGTTTCAACAACCAGAGAGAAACGAAATGGTTCTGGGGGAAACAACCACAATAATATTGATTTTGTCTAAACGTGTGTGATTGCTAAAAAAAAAAAAACAAAAACAACAATTTCTGGCCTTTGCGTAACTTGCGAGCCGTACTGGTATGGAAACTGGCCGTTATGGCTTTTTGAAATCTTTGATACTTTGATGGTTTTTGAGCCTCAAGCGTCAACCCAAAACCAAGGCCAGAAATTTCTTGTTGAGTTTGCGATGGCATCCCCCGCATCTTATTTTGGTAGTTTTTTCAATTTTTTTATGGTTTGTTCCCGTTGACAATTTTGTCATGCCGATTCTCGTCGAGTGTTTAAACGCCGACAGCCTGCCTGGATGTTCACGAAGGGTCGAAAATCAAGCCCCTTGATAAATCACCCAATGGCAGTGCAAATGGTAGGTTTCGTCTCGGTTCGTCGTATGAGAATAGCGTGCAGTTGAAAAGGGGGTGTGTATGTATGTTGTAGGTAGCCCGCGGTGGCCCTGCAACGACATGAGCCGTGGGTGCCAGGGAGCGAACGTTGCCAAGAGATTAATGGTATTGACTTGCTTGAGGAATGAGGTGCCGGCAAGATCGGCGCAAGCATTATTGCTCGGTGGCTCGTGTAGACACACTGCTCGAGAAGCCCGGTGGCACAGGCGATGGCGCCGGATGCGGGATTTTGTGCAGTTTTGCCCAGGGGTGTCGGAAATAATAAAAGTGGAAAAGAGTGCCTCGTGATGATGTGCAGGCAAAGTCGTGTGCCGCGTAGTGAGGTGCAAGGACAGTACCAATGAGAAGAAGTCGGCCGTTGACGGCACGCTGCCGTCAGCGCCGACGTCAGGATAGCACCGACCCGGGTGCCAACCTCGTACACGCATGATGTCGTCCAAACCGCCGTCTGGTATCAAGAAAATCCCCCAACGCCAGAAAAGATGACATATGCTGCTGCTCCAATAAACTAAAGCCAAACCCGCCAACCCGTGAGTAGCACTCACTTGAATCCTGCTAACGCCTTGTGCCCCCGAATACTCCAGGATATAGCGGTCTTGGAGTCAAAAGCAAACCGGGGGAGAAGAAAAAGAAGAAAACGTATCTAGTCAACCAAACAAGTCCTTTCGGCGTGATTTTGGACCTTTTTATAACTTCATGCGCCTGGCGTAGACTGATCTGAGAAGAAAATGGCAAGCCGCCGGCTTGACGTGATCGGGCAATGATAAGGATCAAAGTTGTTGCTAAAGGGCAAAGAAGTGAAGCATTGCAGGCGCAGATGATGGCATGCGCAATTTGGTTTCGTGGAGAGACTCTGGTTCAATCATAACAAGACAAACAGGAACCTCGCATGTTGGCTCCCGAGATGGTTGTTGGCGGCTGTTTTCGCCAAGCTAGAAAGTCTGTGGTGTCGAGTAGGCTGCACGCAAATGGTCGTAGCAGGACGAATGAGAGAAATGGGCGGTTTTGGCGATCCGAACAAGATCTGCGTCCGTTTTGATGGTGTCGTAATCAAGAGGATAAAGGAGTTCCTCTGCCTGGAAACAGCAGGGGCCCAGATAAAGGAAATAATGAGATGAGAAGGCACAGCCAGCTTACTGGCCGGGAAGAAGATGAGCAGAAAAGAGAGAATAAAAAAAAAAGAAAATTAAAACTTGAAAGAGAGGGTACCGGTACAATCCAATAGCTTGCATGGCAGCAGTGAACCAAATCCAAAGCAGCCACACGCGCCCCAAGCCCACGGTAGCAATGCGTGGGTTGAGGTCGCCTATGCTAAGGATTACTGGTTTGTCGTCTGCTGCTGCTGTTGCCCTTGGTTGTGGCCGCCACGGCCGCCCCTGTAGTTGCCGTTGTTGCTATTGTTGTAGCTGCGCTGGCCTTGACCCTGGTTTTGGCCCTGAAAGCCTCCACGTCCACGACCGCCACCACCGCCACGGCCCCTGTTCTGGTACGGACCTCGTGGTTGCTGCTGCTGCTGCTGTTGCTGCTGCTGGTTGGCACCGTTGTGCCTGGCGTTCTGGGTTTGCCAGTTCTCCTGCCCCTGAGGGAGTCTTTGCTGGTTCGAGGTGGGTTTGCTGGAGCCTGCGCTGTGGCTATTGCCCGCAGACGAAGGCTGAGCTGGAATGTTAATCGGACGTGGAATCGTCTCTGGGTTCTCGTAAACGTAAAGGCTCTTGTCGATGGTCGATGGTATAGGCTGGATCTCAGTTCCCAGGTCACGCTCAATGTTGTAGAGGTTGAATCGATCCTCCCAGCTGATCAGGTTGATGGCCAAACCAAGATGGCCGTAACGTCCAGATCGTCCGATACGGTGCAAGTACGTTTCGGCATTCTTGGGGAAGTCGAAATTTATGACTACGTTGACGGCCTGGATGTCGATACCACGGGTCAAGAGATCAGAGCACACCAGGTTCCTGCACACTCCGTTTCTGAAGTCGTGGAATACGCGGTTACGCGCCTGTTGCTGCATCTTGGCGTGGCTGTAGAAGCATGAGTAGCCAAGCTCGGTGATCTTCTTGGCAAGAAGCTCCACCCGGTTCGTGGAATTGCAAAAGATGATGGACTGGTTGATCTGCAGTTTGGAGAAGAGCGTGTTCAGGCAGTGAACCTTTTGCTTCTCCTCGACGAAGGCGTAGTATTGAGTGATACCCCTCAACGTGAGCTCGTCCATGAGGTTGATCTCGTAGGGATCAGTCATGTTTTTGTCCGAAAAGTCCTTGACCGAGATGGGGAAGGTCGCCGAGAACAGCATGACCTGGCGGTCCTTGGGGTGGAATTGCAGGAGCTGCTCGATGACTGGGGTGAATTCGATTGATAGGAGCTTGTCCGCCTCGTCCATGATGAACATGGGGCATTCGCTGAGATCGGCAACATTCTTGCCAGCCAGGTCGAGGATACGACCGGGTGTGCCGACAACAATGTGCACAGGGTCTTGCAAACGCAGAATGTCGTCCCTGAGAGTGGTACCGCCGGTTGTGACCATGACGTTGATGCCGAGGTGCTTGCCCAGAGTCTTGCAAACTTGAGACGTCTGCATCGCCAGTTCTCGCGTCGGTACCAGAATGAGACATTGGATCTTGGACACCTTGGGGTTGATCTTTTCGAGCGCTGGGACGACGAAAGCCGCCGTCTTTCCGGTGCCGTTCTTTGCGCGGGCGAGGATGTCGCGACCGGTTAAGGCTACTGGAATGCTCTCCTCTTGGATGGGTGAAGGCTTCTCGAAGCCGGCCTCGAATATTCCCATGAGAAGATCTCGTTTGAGACCAAAGTTTTCGAATTCGAGTCCTTTTGTGTTGGTAACATCCTGCGCGAGGTGTGAGTCAAATGGCGGTGCACGACAATTCCGCCGTACATACCTCGGTTTGTTGCCTGTTGTCCTTGGCAGGAATGTTGAGGTTCCTCCTCCAGTCCTCATTGTTGGTGTTGTCGCTACGAAACAGGCAGCATTAGCATGGCGAGATCTTGGGAACCTTGTCATCGCCGTTGCGAGAGAACACAAACGAACCTCAACGTGGACGACCTTAGCTGATCTGCTAACACGTCGGCCATTGCGTCTGATGTGTGGGGGGGTTGTGTTGGGTTGTCGGAGATGTGCGTGTGCTGGAGCAAGTTCGTTACTCTTTTTGTATGTGTGTGTGGCTCGTGTGGGTGCACGTCAAAGGGCGTCGGAGGCTGAGGGAGCCTGCAAAGACTCGGTGGACTCGGTGGAAGAAGATAGGCGGTGCTTGTATGGAAGTGTTGAGTTGTACCTCGTTTGGTGGAGAAATCGATTGTCGGATTATGGAGGCATTCAACTGAGGAATGGCAAGAGAGATGAGTGTCGTTTTGGCTTCGCCCTCCCAGTCCAGTCCGAGATTGTTCGCAGTTGGAAACGCAGATACGGTCGTAGATACGGTGCGGTGGGTGGTGGAGAGGGTCAGTCAGCTGGGCTGAAGAAGATTTTGGCGAGTCAAAGTTTGGTGATGGCGGCGGGGTCTGTCTGCCCCAGGACAAGCAGGCGAGGGATGGAGAGGATGCTGGCAGCGCACGAATGAGTATCTCGTCGTCCAAGCTGCTAGATTCTGTTGGTATGGAGAGGCGGTTGAATGTGGAATAAAGCGGTTGTGGGCAAAAGATGGAAGGGGGCAGGTTTTTCTAGGCGGTGGAGCTGGAGATCTGGCGATAATCCGATGGTGTTCGTTGACCAACACTGCGCCCGCCGCCGCACGTGATCTCCTAGCTAGGCTCCCAGCCGTCTCTCGGCCTGGCGAGCCTGGGTCTGAGCCTGGAGGCGTGGGACAGGGACAAGGGATGGATGGGATGCACCCGGCACGAGTTGTGGGAGCTCAGTCAGGCGTGGCAGCTCCGGAGAGGCATTGGAGCTGCATGTCTTGCGATTAATCATAGGCGAGCTACGGGAACTATTATGATTTGTATTGTGATTGATATTGATGCTGATTTAGGTATAGGAATGTCGTCTCAACTTAACGTGGCTGCGTACCTAGGTAGATAGGTAGGTAGGTAGGGACCTACTCCCTTGTTATATCAAACATGTCATCAACCCGCGAGTAAGCGGGGTCTCATCAACAGCTCCCGCACCGTTACTAGATAGACCTAGCACAAAAGCTAAACATTGCCCCCAACGTTTTCCAGCCTGCCAACTTATCTACCTACCTACCTACTTACCTACCTACCAACTCACTGTCACTGTCAAGAGTAGAGACCCAATACGTACCGCTCCATCAGCATGAGACGCCCGTCCGGCGCGCTCATGATGATCTTCCCTCGTCCAACATGATTCTGAGCAAAGGAGCACAGGCCGTCGGCCCGGGCAGGTTTCTCTCCAGATCCAAGTTCCAAACGACACCGTCACCATCCTCGAACCTCATCCACAACAAGCCACTCTGCCGACGATGCCTCCCCAACCACGACAACCCTCGCCCCTACGCCACGATCCCCAGCGACGTCGGCGGCCATGATCCCGGCAAGCCGCCGCAGTCGATGAGCTGGCCCAGCACCGCGAAGCCCACACCGTACGAGATATTCAACACAAAGCCCGGAGTGCCCTACAGCAAGGGCAGGTACTATCAGCTCGCGAAGCAGTACCACCCGGACCGGTACACGGACCAAGCGGACGACCAGCCGGACGAGAACGGGCTGTGCCGGAAGACGAAGCTGGAACGCTACAAGCTCGTGGTCGCCGCCAACGACATCCTTAGCGACCCAGCCAAGCGGCGCGAGTACGACCAGTTCGGGCTCGGGTGGGCGACCGCCGAGCCCCGCGACCTAAACGAGGAGTTGCGGGCCCGGGACGCGGCGTGGCGCACGGCACCCAACTCGCCGGCGATGAACTCGACCTGGCAGGACTGGGAGCAGTGGCGGCAGCGCCGCGACGGCACCGCGCCGCCAAAACAGGAACCGCTCTTCATGTCCAACGGCGGTTTCGTCATGGTCATCTGCGCCTGCGTCGTCGTCGTCATTTGGTTCCAGGCCTCGACGGCCAGCCAGCGGTCAGGGAGGGTCATGCAGGCCAGGGACAAGATGCACCAGATCACAACCGACAACCTGCGTCACAGCAGGATGCAGCGGGCCACGCTCAGCCAGGACAGCAGGGTACAGCTATTTTTGCATAAGCGGGAATTTGGGGACAACCCGTTTGAGCCGGTAGGCCATATACAATCCGGACCGACAAAGAAGTGAAAAGACTTGTCTGAAAATGGCAATTTCAGTTGTCAACAAGAGCACAGGGGACATGCATTATAAGATGCTCAAGACCTTGTCTGCAGAGGCATTGACCTCAGCTCAGCTTGGTGCAGTTACAATCTGTCTGCGTGCAGGACAAGATCTGCCCCGTAAAGGGAGGCAGACACTAGATCCTACACCGCATGATCTCAGAGAGATCTCGTTTCGATCTTCGGATGGAATGAGCGCCAGGCGGCATGGGGCGGAAGCCTAGGATAGCGCAATTTAAATCCGATTTCATGCAGTGCAAATTGAAACCCGGGCTTCCGTCGTGTAAAAACTAACAGCAGGATATTGAACGAACTTGACCTCTATGCGCTCAACGTCAGAAACGTGCGGGACGAGTTTTCCCAGGTTATGAGGGAAGGCAGATAACCAAGTGTCGAGTTTGCTCCTGTCCGCTTGGGTTAGGATAGCTCTATGACGATCGCGGGCGAGTGACCATCAATGTCCACAGAAAATATCGGTCGAAACGACCGCCACTTGCCCGAGATGACCGTTGTTGTGGGGGAGAGAGAAACACGGCAAGTAGCCTTTGTTTTCGTCGCTTGTGTGAGGCATTGAAAGGGATCGGAGAAAATTTAGAGACAAATGTGCCAAGCGACTATTTATTGGCTCGTGCACAGGCACTCACGTGAGACCCATATCGGCACCAGCCTCTCTACAGGTCGACGCGTGCATGAGGGGCAGAGGCGGACAGACACGATCATCAAAAAACCTCGTCTTGCAGGCTGATAGCAGCGGACAAAAGTGTAATGCGCTGGTTATATCTGATTACTTCAGCGCAGCCACCCTTCTCTCCACCACCTCCCGCATCACCTCCTGCGCCCTGGCAGGATCTATCCGCTCCCTGGCGCCCGTTTTCATCATCATTCCGACCAGGAACATGAGCTTGCCCTGAGGATACCGCTTGCCCAAAAACTCCTTGAGCACTTGCTCCTCGTCGTCCAGCACGGACTGGGCCAGCGCCCCGTACTCCTCGGCCGATAGCTCTGCGAACCAAAGTCTCTTATCGCCAATGTACCGCTCCACCCAGGCGGGCGTGCCCGTATAGCCCTCCGGCAGGGCTTCGTTGAATATGGCAAAGAGCAGGTCCTTGGCCGTGCTCAGCCGGATGCGGCCCGTGTGCAGGAGGAAGAGTATGTCGGCCAGGTCCTCGGCGTGGATGAAGGCGTCGCCGTCGGGCGTCACCTCGAGATCCCGCTCGCCCATGCCCGCCGCGGCCCGGTCGCGGGCGTTGTTTTCCGAGGTGAGGCTGCCGAGCACGTGCAGGATCCAGTTGGCCGCGAGGACCCTGGCCTGGAGGAGCCGTTCGGGCGTGGCGTTGCCGTTGCTGTTGGCCGCCGCATCGTCGACTCGGCTCCGGAGCCGGTGCTCAAGCGCGTCAACAGTCCGGTAGTAGAACTCCAGCCTGCCGCCGTCCTCTAGGAGCATGAGCGACATGGCGTCCTTTTCCGACAGGCCATACAAGGCTACCAGGTCGTTGAGCTCCTGGTCCGGCGTCGCGCCCATGGTGCTCTTCAGGTGCCGCACGACGTCGTCGTCGACGATCACGGGACCGAGGTCCGGGTCGGGCATGTATCTGTAGTCGACCTCGCCCTCCTTCCCGCGCAGCCTCCGGGTCTCGGTGCTACCGAGCGACCAGCCCCTCGTCTCGCCCTCGACGACCCCACCCGCCTCCAGCAGCTCGATCTGCCTGTCCCGCTCCGCGATGATGGCGTCCTCGACCGCCCTAAAGCTAAACAGGTTTTTGATCTCGGTCCTCTGCCCGAGCTTCCTTGGCCCGCCTTCCCCGCCGCCGTCCACCCGACGCACAGAGACGTTCACGTCGGCGCGCAGCCCGCCCTTGTCCATACCTACAACGCACGCGTCCGCCGCCCCGAGGAGCATCTGCACCTTGCGCACAAACGCCGCCGCCGTGGCCGGGTGGTGCATGTCAGGCTCGGAAATGATCTCCACCAGCGGCGCCCCGCACCGGTTGAAGTCGAGCCACTGCACCCCGCCCGCCCGCGCCAGCGTCTTGGCCGTGTCCTGCTCCATCTGCACCTGCTTGATCTTGACGCGCAGAGGCTCGCCGCCGGCGGCGACAACGTCCTGCGCCGCAATGCCGTCCCGCGCCCGTAGCTCCACGTATCCGTCCCTGGCCAGCGGGGCATGGTACTGCGTGATCTGGTAGCCCGACGGCTGGTCCCAGTGGAAGTAGTGCTTCCTGTCGAAGCTGCTAGCCGGCTGGACGGCGCAGTTGAGCGCCAAGGCGGCGCGGATGGCGGGCACCAGCGTCTCGGGCTGGAAAAGCGGCTGCGTTCCCGGGATGGCGAGGTCAAAGGGCGCGACGAGCGTGTTCGGGGCCGGGGCAGTGCGTGAGTTGCTGTCGTCGTCGGCGGCGAAGGTGGGCGCCGGTGAGAACAGCTTGCGGTCCGTGTTGAGTTGTGCGTGTATCTCGATGCCGACCGTGAGCTCCCAGCCGGGGACGGTCTGGTTGTCGGCGCTGCTCTTCTTGCGGCCCTTGGCCTGCGCCTTTGCGGCCTTGGCCTGGTCCTTCAGAACCTTGCGCAGAGGAGGGGGTGCCGGCTGGCTCGGCGGGGCGCTTGATTGTGGTGACGCATGGTTCCAGCGCCGCGAGACTGTCCGTGATGCTGCTGCCGCTTGTGCGCTATAGAGCTGTCTGGCGGACGGCTGGCGGAGTCGAGTGCATCCCCGGGATAAGAGACGGCCGGAGAGAAGGTAGCTTGAGAGCTCTCGGGTCGGGATGTGGCCCATTCTGTGAGCAACTGAATTATTAAGCGCTATGCATGCATATATGGAGATGTAAGTATTGGCTTCAATCTTGTTATTAGGTAGGTATTCTTCGCTCTCTCGGTTCTAACTTGAGGTGCTTTCAGGACTTTCATTTCTTCATCAAATTTCAGCGACGCGAACCGCGATCAAAGTCGAGTACAGCCAGCCCCACTCCAAGTGGGTCATCCATCATCGTATCGTAAGCCGTCTCTCATGACTTGACAAAAAGCCCTCCAAACCAGCACTTGATCCCGACCCATTTCCCACTGCGTGGCCCCAGACCGGGCACCATGTCCCGGGCGACGGCTCTCTCCTCCCAAGAGTCCCCAACCGGCTCGAGACCCCACCTGGCAGCCTCCTCCACGACACCCTCCATCGTGTGCGCATAGCTTGTCGCCCTGATCTTCTGCCCGGTCGTCTCGTCCACGAAGCCGGCCTGGCTGACGGCGCCCATGTCCGGGTGCATGTTTGTAAGGAGCAGCAACCCGCCGGCCCTGAGCATCTGCGAGGCGTGGCGGAAGAAGCTCGGCAGGGGGATGTGCTCGACGACGAGCGTGCTGATGACCCCGTCCGCATTCTCGGCCTCTCTCGGGATCTGGAGGGAGTTGATGAGGTCAAAGACGTCCAGCCCGAGTTTCCCAGTACAATCCTGAGCCGACGTGGCGTCTTGCAGCCGGCCGAGCCGGGTCCTGGCAACTTTCAGCATCCCAGGGCTGGCGTCGAGGGCGACGACCTGGACATCATCGAGGCCCAGCAGCAGAGCGGTGTTGCGGCCAGTGCCGCAGCCCAGATCGACAAGTCGCCAGGGCTTCGGGTTGTGGATCGATGAAACGAAGCTGGGAAAGAGCCGCCTCATCTCGATGCTGTCCATGGCTTGGAGGAAGTTTTCATCCCCATCATAGACCTTGGCCCACTGGTCGTAGGCTTCAACGGTGGGCAAGTACTTGATGTTGTTTGCTGACTTGTATTCCATCGCTTGGTCTTGTTGATCTTTTTTTCGCGATGGAAACTGTAGGTATAGTCAATCCTTTTTTTTTTTTGGGCACGCCGTGACGAGTGTCCACCCGTGGCTGGTCTTGTAACCAGCTGTTCGATCAAGTTTGAACTCGACTAGAATTGGTACTTGGAAACCTATGACTTGAAATGAGTCATCGGTAGTTAGCCTCACTGAGTGAGGGACAAGCAACGCGCAACTCGATGCCGCGACCACCGCTCACACCCATCATAGAATGGTGATCTCGCGTCGGGCCCCTGGTCTCTTAACCAGTGACTCCACGCGACTGGCATCGTAGAGCCCCACGAAGCCCAGCCTGGTGTACACTCCCGAGTCCCTTCCGCTTTCTTCCTCCCGCCGCACCAGCAGCGAGGTGAGCAGCCGTCGACCGTGTTCCTCTGGCGGCACTAGCGTCCCGAGCGGCACGAGAAACACCTTGTTCAGCACCGCCATCCCGCCCTCGCGATGCTCCAGGAGCCGTGCCCACTCCCGCGGCCTGGGATCCAGACAGACCTCGCCCTCGATGCTCCTCCCGCCGACCCCGATATGCACCGCGACCCGCGTCTCTCGCATTCTCGTCATTGGGCCGATCGAGCACGGTAAGACGTGCGTCCTCAATCTCAGCGTTCCCGACCGCGCCACGCCAAAGGGGTTGCCGCCGGGGATGTTATCCACATGGACCTGCACCACGTTCGCGAGTGCATGTTTGACTGTATCGGTCCACAGATCCGCCCACTCCACAGGCGCCTCGACCGACGCCCACGACCAGCTCGGCGCCGCCATCTCTGGCCAGCCTTTGAGCGACCTCAGCGGTCCTGGCTGGTCGACGACATCGCGTATTCGTCGTTGGCTTATCGGCCGCCACATGAGATCTTGTATGAAGGAGTCCGACCACAGTCCGGCCCAGTACGACTGCCCGGGCTTGGACCTGGCGACGCACTGCGCCACAGCGCCCAGCCCTACCAGCCTGTCCATATGCCGACCGACTTCGCGAGTCGTATATTGCGACACAGCTCGGTGCCACACAAACCGAGTAGATGGTGAGTTGCGGTCGAGACCATCCAGGAAGCGTTGTTTTTGCGTCCTCCTAGCAGCTGGCCCGCCGACGTCGCCCTCACACTGGCAGGCGGCTTTGGAGCAGCATTCCCAAATGACCTCGTGCCTGCCGAAATAGATCGTCCTCGCCGATATCAATCTTTCCGCAAAGCCCCACGCTCGACCCAGGAGCGGCTCAGGTCCGGAACTGGGCGCGAGGCGGTCGGCGTCTTGGTGCACGTCATGGTCGAGCGAGCGCGTAAGTCTCCTCGCAAAAATGTCGTACCGGCGCAGGCCGTGGCGGAACTCAAGGAGGTGGAACTGTAGCGAGCTGTCGGTCGGGTCGGTCCTGCAAAAGAGGCCGCTGTTGGCGTCGGCGCCGTGCAGCGACGCGACGACTACGTGGGCGTTGTGGTATATGTCGTACATGCTCCCGGCCTCGGTCGCCCAGTCGACAGGGTCGTCCTGGACTATGCACAGCGCGTCGATCCATATGTAGCTCAGCCCCAGCCGCCTGGCCACCTGGAATGCGTCGCGGAAGGTCTTTGGTATCGTGTTGGCCCCGACCGAGACGAGGTTTTGGGCGTAGCTGTCCCTCGTGGTGCGGCACACAGGCACCACGCTGCCCCAGCAGTAGCTCAGGGCGGCGTACCGCGCACCGACGGGGATCTCGGCCCTCGTGTGCAGGACAGCGTCGCCGCCTGAAGCCGACGGTCCGACGTGGACGAGCCTGCTGGGTCGGAAATGCGGGTTGGGGCGCCGACACGCCTCGTGGCCGTCGATGCACGCCTCGAGCTGGGCCCGCACAAAGGCGAGGGTGGCGTTGGACGCCGTGTCCCCCTGGAGCAGCGGCCGGCGCAGCTCGTTCTCGTTGGCGCCCGGCGCAAAGACCGAGAACTCGAGGGGGTCCCTCCCCGGCACGCGCACCTCCAGCTTCCCGGGCCGCGGGTTGCGCACCCTGACCAGGCCCAGCAGGTCGCCGCGCACGGCGAACGTGGCCAGCCTGGACCGCACCTCGCACGACAGGCAGCCTGCGACTCCCGGCGGCGACCACCCCGCACCCTCGCTGCCGCCGCCGCCGCCGCCACTCGAGTCGCCGACGTGGCCCGGGAGGTCGGGTGGCTTCTGCAGTATGTAGTCAATGTCGCCGTTCCAGCCGCATATCGGACAGGGCTGGAAGCGGTGGCGTCCTGTGGTGATGCTCCGAACGCGGCGGAGCAGTGACGACATGGTGAGGCGGAGGTGAGATTGTTCTTATTTTGTTTTTGTTGATCAGACGGCTTCGCTTTGATCTTTGCAGCTGGGTGGCGCAGCAGCACGGGGCTGGATATCGGCTTCGGCTATGTGATCTGCATTGTTCTTTGTCGTGAGCGTTTGGGCTTTTCTTGTTCACTGTTGTTGACTTTGTCGCGCCATGACCTTTCATGCTGGGACTTGACGCGCGGCGACGGAGAGAGTGCAATTTCGTGGGGGGGAACGCTCTAGCTTCTTTTTCCCACGCCGGCAACAAGAGAAAAAAGAATCCCGAAGGAGCCAAAGGCTAGACAAATCAGAGCTAGGCGTCGACTAGACTAGATCACAGCCATCCCGTTCTAACGGTTGTTTAGAAGTCTTGTGGAAAGGTTGCTCGGGCCTTGATCGGGGCTTGTTTAATCTTGGGGGTGACGGGACAGGCGATGCAACAAAGACGCCCGAGTGATTTTATGTTTGTATATATGAGGCTGTCAAACATTGCTTGCGATATAAAAGCGAAGCCTCCTTTGTACAGCACCCAGAACGTATCCGGGTGGTACAGGCCCGCCACTACGTGCGTTTACATTTCGACGTCGAGATCTCGTCTCTGCATTGAACAAATACGGCGGTCTTGTATAACAACTGGACTTTTCCCGCGTTCATTGCGATGGCTTGTGACTTGTTGTCTAGGGATTGGCAGGCACACAATAGGCCACCCAACGTGATCCTCTCCACCGTTTCTATTATACAGGCACCTTGCGTCTCGAAATCTTGACATTCATATTCTTTTATATAAAAAACGCCGCGTTAAACGAGCTCCACGGGTTGGTAGGGTCAATCAGTGTTATGTCGAATCGCCGGAGAAGCTGGATTCCCAACAAAAGAAGGTTAGCGGTCATGATGCTGCCTGGGTAAGGTACCCAAGGTAGGTAAGATAATGTACTCACCTCCACATAGGTCTTGTTCAGCTCAATCAACGCAATCGTCTTGCCCAGGCACTCCCACCTGCTCCCCGTCGCAAAATCCATCATGACAGTCTGCTCCATGGCCCGCAGCTGCTCCGGTCCGGCCTCGATCCACCGCTCCGGACGAAACAGCTCCGCGTCCTCCCCAAACACCCCGCGGTCCCGCATCACCGGCCACACGGCCCACCCGACGTCGGTCCCCGCCGGCACGCGCCTGCCGCACAGCACCTCGTCCCTCGACGACACCTTGGGCAGCAGGCCCGTCGCCGGCGGGTACATGCGCAGGCCCTCGCGCACCACCGCCTGCAGGTAAGGGAGCGCCCTGGCCTCGGCGTCGGTGACGGGCGAGGAGACGCGGCCGCGCGCGGCGGCGGCGTCGATCTCGGCCTGCAGCGCGCCGTACACGGCCGGGCTGGTGATGACGAAGAGCAGCGTCGATCGGATCGCGGTGGCTGACGTGTCGGAGCCCGCGACGATCTGCACGACCGTCTCGCCCTCGGCCTCGGCGCGGCCGAGGCCGTGCGCCACAAAGGAGCCCAGCATGTCGCGCTTCACCACCGCCGCGGGCTTGTCGCCGCTGCCGCCGCCGTACCGCTCGCCCACGACTCTGTGCGCGATGGCCATGACGTCGCCGATGCCCACCATCTTGCGTGCGTCGGGGAACATCCACCGCAGCCTCGGGGACTGCCAGATGGCCGTCAGCCACGGCACCAGCGTCACAAACATCAGCATCGGCATCGACCTCTCCGTCGTCGCGATGTAGCCCAGCGCGTCGCCGTCGGCGGCGATGTTGCCGAAGCACTCGCCGAACGCCAGGCTGGAGATGATGTCCAGCGTGAGGAGCTGGACCTTGCTCGCCAGGTCGACCGGCGCAAACACCTTGTCCTCCGTGCCGCCGTCTACCGAAAGGTACTTGTCCTCCAAGAGGCGCACAAAGTGGGAGATGTGCTCGTCGATGATCTCATGCACCCCGTCCACATCTTTGCCGCTGTATCCTGGCAACAGCTTGGACCGGAGCGCTTCATGGACTCTGTCGTCCATGATTGAGAAGACATTGTCGCTGTATGGGTCGATCCGCAAACCCAGGTACCAGCGAGAGCGTTTCCACGTTGAGCGGACGGCCCATATCTTCCGCAACTCCTCAATGTCGGCGCATACGACCGTGTTGGTTCCGATTCTTGCTAAAGGGCCTGGAAATGAAATAGAGGGAACACCAATCAGCTGGATGTCCCTCAATATACACTGTGATACCTCTTCTTTGGTCTTTGGTCTCAAAAAGTGAGACCACTCTCTTGGCTCTCCTGCTTCCACATCTTCCCCGGACTTCCATCGTGGAAAAAGACAAAACCAACTTGCCTAAGACATGTCTAACGTCTGTAAGGCTGACCAAGCGAGTGATACCATTCATGTGCAACGCTACCAGGGGGGATGTGGGGGCCGTCCGGACGCAGAGAGGTTTGGTACACACCGTATTCACGAACAACGTCATACAAATCCAGGTTCATCCGGCCGCCGAGCTGGCTCCGTATCATCCAGTAGTCGGTCCAGCCGGCCAGTGAGGGGCCCTGGATGTGCCTCAGCCGGATCCAGTCGCTGAAGCGCACATAAGCAGCGTAAGCCGCTAGTGCCGAGATGCCCCAGATGGCCGCCGTGACGAACAGTGCGCTACTGCCACTGCCGCCTTCAGCGCAACCCATGGCGCATGCCATGAGTGACTCGAACCCCCTGGACTACCGCCGTTGTGGATATATGTATGCGGAGATACAAGACTGGAGGGGTAAAAGTAGGATATGTACCGTTGCGCGGGGAGTGAGTACTCCCGTCACACAAAAGCCTTTCGTCTGCTGATTCACCAGCTGAACCAGGGTTGACGATTTCGATGACAAGGGAAGTATGCGCTCAGTCGTCCTCAGTGGGATTTGAGCCGGTAAAGGTTTCGATGGGGTGGTGATTCGCGTGTTCGCGAGATGAGAACCCTTTTTTCCCGTATAGGCGTATGGGGAGGACGTAGTTGGACAGTTGCTCAAGCAGGCTGTCTTGCTCTTACAGCCTGGACACGAGGCAAGAAAGACGTGATTCAGAATCGGCTTTGTTCCGGGTGAGAAAAGTCCTCACAAAGGAGGGGATAATACCCCCATCCCTCCCAAGCGGTCTGCCTTTGACGACGCTAGCTTGTATCTGTGGACGACCCGACCCGTATACTGGGCGGCTTTGACTGATCACCCACTGACCATTGGGCAAACTTGCGTGCCATTCATTGCTAGTCCAGGTCCTTGCTGGTTGCTGTGGCCCAAAAGCCACCAGTGCCGCCCTGACAGGGGGCTGCGAAGTCCTCTCGCCAGCCAGAGACAAGCAGTGGACGAGATGGCAAGTGGGTGACGAGAAAGCTACCCACCAGCATCGCATCCGGGGTATGTCCCAATAGCAAAATACGCAAGCATCCTCGCCGCTCTGTTTTGCGTCGCAGGCACACTGGGGCCGGATGCAGGCTGGATGGGGAAGCAATGCATGGGGACTTGTATTCGGAAAGGATTGGTGGCGTCAGCTAGTGCCAAAGCAATACTATCCATGGCATCTTATACCTATTGGAGAAAAGGTGTGCGTGGCACGACAGGACGTCTAATATAGTGGTATCATGAACGGCGGCGAACGAGGCAGGATACTGATGGGTGGCATAGGACGAGAGCGATTTTGATATTTCCGTTAGTCTTTGAGGCTACAGAGTCAGCCATGGATATATTTGTGTGTAGGCGAAAAAATAGACAACCCATGGCGTAAATATAATCCCCTGCCTCAAAAAGGCAGACAGGGACAAAAGTGCCGCTGCCGAACTAGACCAGGCTCTGCAGAAACCAACCCAAATACCCCTCAGCTTTGCGGGCGGCGGCAAGCATCATTCGTAGAGAAAGATAGATGCCAAGCTGCAAGGATGGCGTACTACTGCACGCGGTATTTTTGGCAGCAGGTTCGGATGAGGGGAGGGCGGAGATGGTACGATTATTTATATGTCTAAATACATACAGTACGTGGTATTAATATACGATATCTCATTGTAGTCGTGCTGTTTCTGTGTGTGTTTGTGTGTAAACCAGCCAGGCAGAGGCAGGCCTGCACTATATATACTTCTAGTCTTAAGGTAGAGTCATTACATACACCCGCATGTATACTCAATATACTCAATATATACTCACCTATCTGTACACCCAGCAACTCGCCAAGTAATCATCGGCCAAGCAGCAAAGTCTCGGCCCAATCAAAGTCGTAATTGATATTGCCAACATGCTCATACAATGTCTGGTTCTATGTCCCGTATGCCACTCTCAACCTATCTATCCCTGCCGAGTAGACGCCGAAGCCGCCTTGTCCCTTGGCCTCCACGTTCTTGGCCGCATATCACCCTACCTTACTTGCCCATACCATGGCTTCTACTGCAGCCGCACACGCCGTATATCGTCTTCTTTAGCTGCCAACTAATACCGTCTGATGCCCTATAGGTACATTAACTTAGCTTGGCTAGTAGACCAACCAACCTCTACCTCCCTCCTCCATCTTTCCCCGCTTCCTGTTCTTTAGCAAACGCTTGCTCTCAACTCTTGTCTCCCTATTCCTCCATCGCCAAACCCAAGAAACACTATTGTCCGTTTCTCGCGACCACACAAGCCATGGCTCAAATTGTGAGAAGCGATCTAGCAGAAGATAAACCCCCATTCGCGGTAGCATTGACGTCCAGCAGCGGCATCATGTCGCAGATGGCGTCAGGCTCGTCCCCCCCCCCCCCACGTGGTTTGCCCTGCGC
>JASAOQ010000348.1:0-27085 GCA_031306065.1 Pseudopyricularia cyperi | reverse complement strand
GTTCTATTTTGGAGTACATAAGCAGCACAGTGCATATCGATTACCGCCTGGGCTCTTCTGCCGTGGCCCTGCCCCGTGGGCTTTTCCAACAAGCCTCTACCACGTAGTTCCAATGCGCGGTGCTCGGCTTGTATAATCACAAAGATTATATTGTGGGATGTATCGGCAAGTCTTTCCGGAATCTGAAAATGATTCCAAAAAAGGGCTGCTTACAGAGATGAGGAGCTCTGTACTTGTACCGTAGGTAGGCAGTCAGCTTTAACTAGACAGTCTAGACTAGGTTTTGATGAGCCGGGGAAAGGGGGGGCAAGGCTCAATAAAGTTGACTCATCAACGTGGTGTGTGTGACTGCTGCAACCGGAGATGGGGGAGCCATCGTTGGTCTAGTCTAGCTCCATACATTATTTTTCATCTGCTTTCAGCTGGCTTTGACTGATGGCCAACTATTCCAGCCCGTGTATCATCGCAATAGAGACGACGATAGCCTCGCACTGTGGCTGCTTTCAACGACGCAAGCCTCCTTTGTAAAGTCACATCATCTCACAACAATATCACTCACCACCGACGCATGCACCCCGCAATCTCGATACCGTACCTGTCCGAAGGCTGCTGCCCCCAGTGACCCCCGCGGACATTCCCTCCCTTCACTAGCCGAGAGGGCGAAGCGGTTGTTTTGGCGCTAGGCATATTAATTACGAAAGGAATACAAAGCTGAGCAACCTGTTTTTTGCTTGTAGAAAAAGGCTGCAGTCCTTTGGAAACCGCCAATTAGAGTGACCAGGGTGACCAGCAGCGTCATTCTGAGCCATAGCATACATGTTGATAGGCCTGCGCGCTTTATGATGCCCTGCCTAGTGTTTTCCGGAATGTTTTCGTCAGCAATATCATGGAGATTACACGCGAGGCCTGAAATCTACCTCGCAAACTTTACCCCTTGATTGTACATTTATAGCTATCAATCAGGTACGCCAGCTCCTTGGCAGCAGCGCAAATCCAAACACCACACCCGGCCCAACACTTTGTTGCGCGTCAAAGTGTAACTGCGCGTCAAAGTGTAACTAATTCAACACTATTAAAGAGAGAACAATCAAGCCCAGGCTGAGAGTGAGGCCTGCGAAGCTTTCCGGTGCATAACAGCTTTTGCAACAAACTCAATACCGGCACGGTGATTAAATTAGTGGTATTGTTCAATGCGTAGTACACACCTCTGGGGGGAAAGCCGCCCACCGGGAACTGCCTTTAGCCATTGATATCTCGATCCCCAACCCATTTCAAGGGTAATTGTCTAAGGGGGCACACAACGTACAACCCCAGGTATTATCAGTTGGTTTTGCGGTGCTTTGTTGGATGTGCGAAACATGCATTGGACCGCAAACCACCCTGTGAAACTGCTCGAGTCCCAAATGTGCCATCCAAGTGCCTTCAAACGGAAACATGTGGCCCTGAACGCTAAATGGCTATGATAAGCGTCATTGACAATTGTGTGCTTTTTGTGTTCCGATTGTTATATTGTAGCGTGTCAGAAATGGGGTTGATTCCAAATTTCACATCTTTTATGATCATTCAACATTCAAAAGAGGCCGCTGGCGCGACGGAGAAGGGGAAGTGGATGAATGTTTGGGTGATGTCATCGGTCACGACCTGAGAAAGCCGGAGGTAAATGACCAGAAACTTGCCCCTTCACGTGACTTCGAACACCCCCCAAGTCCTAAGGGTCGCTTCCCCAGACGCGTTGAGTACCTTAGTCATCACCATCACGATGCGCGGTGATAGCAAAGCAGTGCAACAGCACTGGAGTTTTCGATAATATAGGTTGCAGCTGTAAATATTGTATTGCCCGCTTATCGCTCCTTCAGCCGGTCAACTAGGAGATTGAAATCTGCCTCAGCAGGGCCCACGTTGGCGTTTGTCCGTCCAGCCAAAAAAAAAAAACCCTCCTCTACACTGTTCATCATGCCATCCGACCTAGCGTCCTACCTCGCCGAGCACTACCTCACGGCCGACCCGAAGCCAACAAAAAAGCGGAAGAGGAAGCACGGCGACGGCGGCAAAAGCAAGAGCAAAAACAGCGGCGGCATCGTGATACAAGACGATGACGACGACGCGGCCTGGACGAAGCCCCCGTCGACCCGCGACGCCGACGCCGACGCCGCGGCCGCCACGGTGGCGGGGACGTCGGCCGAGTTCAAAAAGTCCACCAAATCGGGCTGGAAGAAGCTATCGACGACGACGACGACGGCCGGCGGCGCAGACCCCGAGGCGGCAGCTGCAGACGCGATCCTAGCCTCGGCGGCGGCAGAGAGCGCCGCCGCGGCCGCGGACGACGACGACGCGCCCATGGTGGAGGGCGCCCCGTCCGCGGCGGTCAAGATGAGCGACGGCACGCACGCGGGCCTGCAGACGGCCGCGACGGTCTCGGCGCAGCTGCGGCGGCGGCGTGACGAGGAAAAGGCGCAGTACGAGCGGGAGCGGGCCGAGCGGCGGGCAGCGCGCGGCCGCAGCGGCGGCGGCGGCGGCGGTGGTGGTGGTGGTGGTGCCGGAGCAGGCGAAAGCAGCGGGGAGGAGGAGACGGTGTTCCGCGACGCCACGGGCCGGCGGATCGACGTCACGCTGCAGCGGGAGCAGAAGAGGCGCGCCGAGGCGGAGAAGGAGCGCGCGGCCAGGGAGGCGCTCAAGGGCGAGGTGCAGATCGAGGAGGCGCGGAGGCGCCGGGAGAGGCTCGAGGACGCGGCGCTTGTGCCCCTCGCCCGCGACAAGGACGACGTGGAGATGAATGATGCGCTCAAGTCGCAGCAGAGGTGGAACGATCCCATGATGCAGTTTATGAGCGAGAGGGAAAAAGGAGACGGCGGCGGCGGCGGCGATACGGCCAAGGCCGGCGGGAGGCGAGTCAAGGGCAGGCCAGTTTATCAAGGACCGGCGGCGCCCAACAGGTATGGCATACGTCCGGGCTACCGCTGGGACGGCGTCGACCGCGGCAACGGGTTCGAGGCAGAACGTTTCAAAGCACTCAACAGGCGGGCACGAACCAAGGATCTCGAGTATAATTGGCAAATGGATGAATGATGGCCTATCTATAGGTCGCAGCAGATGAATCCCTTGCTTGCTGAATCCTATTCGTAACAGGACTACACTGTTGCCGTTGTAGAAATCGCTTACTGCCAATACGTGATCCATGTCCACGTGGCTTCTATAAACTACTCGAATGCTTGCTGATGTCACCTAGCTTTGAGGATCCAAGGTTTGTACCTGTGACGAAAACAATGACTGGTGTAGGTTCGATTTGATTCTCATCAGCCCATCGCTCCCCACGACGATGTACCTGCCCGTCAAGGCTACAAGCTGTCGCAAGCCATGTCTTTCGACTCTTATGGTTGCAGCATCGACTGCAACAGTATCGACGGCTGATCCCGTGCCGATTTCTTCACATGGCCTACAACACCTTTCCAGCTGTTGCGATTCTGGGCCCTTTGCCAGGGGTCGGCTTCGACTGCAATTATTTGGTTGGCTTCATCCTCAAAAGCTTGTCGGTCTTATCCAACTGCGAGTGGCGGACGACCAGACTGATGAATTCCTTCCGGTGGATTTGGTTCTCGCCCGTTCCGACTCGGTCACTGAAATACCGTTTGAGCAGGTCGCCTATAGCGATGCCCTGTGGATTCGCAGCCAAGGCGGCGACGATCTCGTCGGGAGTGACAACGCCCCCCTTGGGACTGTCCGCCCTGGTCGGCGACGCAGGTTTGGAGCCTGTAGAGTTAAGAACAAGGTTAGATTGAATCGCGCGACCCGGGACAGAACGGTGTTTCCGAGACACATACCTAATCCCGGTGCAGGGCTTCCGGCCCTGGAGCCAGCGGGGGTGCCTCTGGGGCCGGTACCGACGGCCCCGAGCTTCATACGTGGCCTCTTGATGCCACCATCCGACATTTCTCCACCGGTGCCTTCACCATCGCTAGTGGCACCGCCCAGGCCCTTCGGCCGCTGCTGCCCAGGCACTGGGGTGCCGGAGCGGCTAGGCTGCATCGATCCTGTGGCCAGCTTCTTGGCCTTCTTGCGGGTCGCTTCGTTCTCACTAGACTCGGAGAGGTTTGGAGAGCCTGGGCGCTTGAGGGACTTGCCCTGCTTGTGTTTACCAAGAGGGGTCGTGCTGCCCTTGGCTGCGGCTCCGACCGAAAGCTTTTCCTTTTCCTTTTCCTTTTCCTTCTCCCTGGCTTCCTCCTCCTTGGCCTCCTTCTCTTTGGCTTCCTTCTCCTTGGCATCTTTCTCCTCATCCGGCTCCGATTCCGAACTCTGCATCGGCAGGTTAGTAACATGTTTAGCTAGAAGAAGCTCTGAAGGATTTTCTTACGCTTGACGAATCGTATGGGTTGTCCTTGTCATCAGAATCGCTCTGGTACATCAGGTGCTTCTCGCGGCGGGCGAGAGCTTTGCGGACACGTTTACCCTCCTCCTTTCGCAGTTGCTCCATCAGCTCCTCCTCCGCCTCTTCTTTCTCGACCTCCTTCTCGTTCGCGTCTCCGAACAAGTTGGCGCCGAGATGGTTCCGTCGCTGGCGTTCCTTAGCCTCCTTTGTCTCTTCATCCCTTTCCTTCTCAAAGGTATGGTTCTCGTCGTCATCCTGGAACTCATCGCCAGACATATCAATGTCATCCTGGTCGAGCTTCTCGGACCTTGGGGCAGAACGGTACGTGTTGCTTTCCTTCTTGACCTTGGTCGCCCTGCCACCCCGAAGAAAGTCACGCGTGGCCGCGATCTCCTGCTCGAGCTTCATTTGCTCCTTCTTCTCCTCGGTCATTTTGTGTGGGCCAATGGCAACGTTTTGCTTCATGATGCTCTCGGCCTGCTCAATGCTGAACGCCTTGAAGTGAGGCTTGGAGTTGAACTTGTAGTATTTCTCCAGGGGCACCATCTTAAAGCCCTCCCCGCTTATAACGAGGCCTACATTGGCTTGAGATAGTGCAGCGACATACTGTCCAACCCACACGTTCTTTCCATCGGCGTCCTCCAGATGCCATGGGAGGGCCTCTTCGTACCGGAGCTCCGAGGTTTTTGGGTCGTAGTCCTTCTTGGTCTGCCTGTGGGACGTGAACGCCTTCTCCTTCTTCTGTGGTTGAGGTTTCTTTTGTTGTGCGGGTGGTTCATTCGGCTTGATGGTCGGCGCGATCTGCGCCAGGTCCGCGGCGCGTTGAGCCTCCTTGTCCGCCTTGATCTGTGCCAGTCTCTCGGCTTCTTTGTCGTCGGTGGTTGGCTCGGGCGGCGGTGGGCTCGGCTTGACCTCCTCTTCCTCCTGAACCGCTCTGCCCGGTGCCGGCTGTCGCGGATCACGGCGATGCAGTGTCACAGGACGCGAGAACTGTTCTGGGTCCGTAGGATCGACGCCTTGCATTTGATCGGGCTGGTTCGCCTTGACGCGGGCCAGGCGCATGACGTGGAAGCGCATTTCCATGAGGGAGCGCTTCGAGATCATCAGCGGATACTCGACAACGTTAGGCGGCGCAGGATCTGTCCAGCCGCCGTTGAGCTTCCGACGAGCCTCAAAGTCCTGGAGCTTCTTGAAGTCCTGCTCACGGAGAGCTTCGACAGGATCCTTTGATGGGCCAGCTTTCGCGATGACTGTTGCGGATGGCTTCTGCGTAGACGCAGGGCGGTTCATCTGCTTGGATGGGTCGTTTCGGCCACGCGCTACGAGTGGATTTGCCGGGCGCGGTCGGCGGAAAGTGCGTTTGGGCGCGGCTTGGCCCGGCTGCCCGTTGGCGCCATTGGGCGGAGGGGGCGCACTCATTGCGGTTTGCTGATAGGCGACGCTGGCAGTCGTGCGTGAGCAGTTGTGGGTGTATGAGCTGGAGATTGATGGGAGAGGCAAGGACCTGGCGATCAAGGGTTTGATGGCGAGGCAATGATCGCTTCGGCAGTGGGAAGCATCGGATATGTTGATGGAACGCCGTTGCTTGTCAAGATGAACACGAGCAGGAAAGCCTGATCAGAGAATGGGCGAGAAGTGACGGGGGCCGCCTCGTGTCCCTTTTGGTTCACTTGGTCGTGCGCGTCGATGTTGAACGAGTGACTTCTGAGGTCATGGTAACAAGCCAGGAAATGGGGACGGAATGGAATGATGGCGACTCAACTTGTCACTGCATGCAGAATTCTGGGGCGACAGGTACGAAGTGGGTTTCGTACAGTATCACCGAACAGTACGCATCACTCCGCATAAATGTAGGGCAAAGCAGCTTTTTACCACCAACAGGATTATGTACCACGCACTGTAGAGTCATCATAAGTGGGGCTAGCACTCCTCGGCCGCTGCCCAGGAGCTGCGCTCCAGCGGCATTCCTATCACCAACCGCAGACAGGCGCAGCATTCCGACATCATAAACACCCCATACTGCTCGCCTGCCTGCATGCCAGGTTCATCAATCTCTTGTCCACTTGGCCACATTACGCTTCGGGCTTTATAAGGGAGCTTCGATTCATTGTGCCATGGGCACCCGTTTCAACTCACGCAGCTAGCTGACTTTCAGGCCAACGCGACAAGCAGCTCAATCACTCACTCAACCATGTACGTACCTAGAAAGCTTGAGCTCTTACAGTACTTAATAAACATTCCCAGATACCCCAAGGTATCGTCCGTCTCCAGCATTGAATGTTGCTAATGCGCTGTGGTCCACTCACAGCCTCCCTCCCCTGCATAACTCAGGGTGCACATTCATATTGTGAGCGGCATTGTGTGCTTGCTCATCGGGTGCTCAAGCATCCTTGTCTTTGTCCACGGGTTCTGCTCGCTGCAAAGACTACAATCAGCTGGCCAACAAGGCCGCTGATGGCTTGCGGCCTTCAACTAGCCTTCCATGGAAAGGCCCACGGCCCAGCCTGCAGGCCTGGAAGACAGGTTGCGAGGTCTTATCCTTTCCAATGGGATCGACAACGGCGACCTATCCTCTCCGCCGCCAGCCAGGACTTCTCTCGACGCCCCAAGCGGGGCCGCACCTGTGTCTCTTCTGGATCATGTAAACATTGCCCAAGCGTTGCCGACGCCTTCAGAAGATGCTGCGCCTACCAAGCAGCCAAGAGCTGGACGTAAGCGTCTCAATCAAGCCCAGAGGCGGGAGCTATCCGCACAACTCTCCATCCCCATTGACCTACGCCCTCTTGCAACTAGTCCTAATTGGGGGTCACCCCCAGGTTTAGGGGCCCATCGATACAATGCTCACCCAAACCAGCGCTCTCCAAGGTCTCAGCCGAATACCCTCAATCACTTGGAGCACAGTTTCCATGGACAGCCACCCAACCATCGATACCCGTACCACCAGCAGCCGTCACCGAACTATGGCTCTGGTGGCTTTGAGGAACAATGGCGCCGCCAGCAAACCGGGAACGTGGACACCATGGGACGAAACCAGCAACAGCAGTACTCAAGGTCTACATACGAGCCTACACAAGGTTATAGGCAGCCCCATACTGGAGGTCCTGGACGGCATCCTCCCATGACGCCCGAGATTATGGATAACCAAGCGGCGCTTCTCAACGAGTTGTGCGAGACCATCATCAAGGATGCCGAGATTTCCTTTGATGAAATCGCGAGAAATGAAGAGTTCCGCCTGAAGATCGAGTCCATCAGTCGACAGGTCATCACGGCGCATGAGCTACAGCATGATATGCGCTTTATTCCAGACACGGTTCAACTGAAGTGCTTTGGCAGCCTCGCCTCTGGCTTCGCCACAAAAGCGTCTGACATGGATCTGGGTCTGCTTTCACCGCTCTCCTATGCCCAGCCCGACGATGGCAACTCGCCCATACCACGACTCATGGAGAAGGCATTTCTTGAGGCTGGCCTGGGAGCCAGGCTCCTCACGCGCACAAGGGTGCCCATTATCAAGCTCTGCGAGAAGCCTCCAGAGAAGCTATACAAGGCTCTTTGCCTGGCCAGGGCGAAATGGGAACAAGGGGAGACTGACGACAACGGAGCCAGCGGCGATGAAGTCCCGGAAGATGAAGACGAAACGACTATTCCCATTCCCACCGATCTTGATGACAGCGGTACAACGTCTTTTCCTAATCCAGTTGCCGCGCCGATCGACCAAAAGTCGTCTTTTGTCCCGGGATCCAAGTCATATCGAGACGAGCTCGCCAAACTACGACAAAATGGCTCTACGAGCCTTAACAACTACTTCAACTCAGCAAAGAAACTACTTCGAAGTCTGGGTAAACGTGATTTGAACAGTACAACCATCGGCGAGCTATCCACGGAAGACTTGCAAGTTGTATCGGACGTTGCACAGGCATTCGTGCGCGGTATAGCCGATGAGGAGCTCAAGAACAGACTGCAACGCAAGTATTCTGTTTTCGCCGGGAGCGAGTCGCCTGAGAATCACTACCGCAGTCTCTCGGGAATGATGGCTCAGGTCGAGGGCGAGATTCTTGCAATGGCGTGGGAACGACGTTTTATACCAGAGAGAGATGCGCGATTCGAGGAGGAAGCCGGCAACAAATTGAGGTACTGGGCGGAACTGCAAGATCAAAGGTCATTCGGAGCAGATCCACTGGGCTTTGGCAAAGAGCTTAAGATGATGCGAAATATGCTGCAAAACCTACCGTCGCTGCAGCTCCAGGTTTTGAAGCAGTCAGCGAACGAGACGGCCATCGAGTATCATCAGCGTACGACCAAAATATGTATGGACCTCGGCGTATACGATACTCCAAACCCAGAGAACGTCAACCTAGCGATTGTGATTCGGCAGTACGCAATGGGGATCTGGGACTACCAGATTCGCGAACAGGTGCTTGCATCTATCGACAGTTGGGGTATAGACAGTTTGAAAGCTGTTGCCCGACTGCACAAGAGCCTCCAACTTGCCGCCGACTTCGAGAAGGCTCTTGCCAAGGGCCTGTACCCAAACGACATAGAGCTGCTCAAGACGTATATTGGCATTCTCCAAAGACCATTGCAGCGGGCAACTCCTCGACATAATTTTTATGATTTCGTGGTGCCCATCGACCAACAGGACATGGCTGTTGTCCGGGCCGTCAAGGCATTGCCGGATCCCTCGGTCTCAGTTCGCAAGGCCCCGCGCGACCCTTTCAGCAACGGGTTGGAGTTTCCAAAGAAGGGCGTCGGCGTGCAGTGCGATATCAACTTCTCGGCCCAACTTGCCCTGCAGAACACACTTCTTCTTCGATGTTACTCTTCTGTTGACCCGCGGGTGCGTCCCATGGTCCTCTTTGTCAAGCATTGGGCAAAGGCTCGTGCCATCAACACACCGTACAGGGGGACACTGAGCAGTTATGGATATGTCCTCATGGTGTTGCACTTTCTGGTCAATGTCGCACAGCCTTTCGTCTGCCCCAACCTGCAGCAATTGGCAAGGCCACCAAACCCACATATGACGCCAGCCGAGATGGAAGCAACACAGGTGTGCCAGGGTAGAGACATAAGGTTTTGGAGAGATGAAGAAGAGATAAAGCGCTTGGCTCAACAAAATCTTCTCACTCAGAACCGGGACTCTGTCGGGCACCTGCTACGCGGATTCTTCGAGTACTACGCCCATACAGGCGCCTTGAGCACAGGCACTGGACACGGATTCGAATGGGGGCGAGAGGTTCTCAGTTTACGGACTCCAGGCGGCCTTGTGACAAAGCAGAAGAAGGGCTGGACCGGCGCCAAGACTGTCATTGTGCGGCAACCAAGTACACCCGCAGGCCCTGGGCCGGTGTCTTTTGAGCCGTCACCTATTGGCCAGATGGCCACCTCCCCCCGATCCACCGTTGCGCCTCGGCTGGGCGCCAACGCAGAGACAAGAGAGGTCCGCAACCGCTACCTTTTCGCCATCGAGGATCCCTTCGAGATCGATCACAATGTCGCGCGGACGGTGACGCACAACGGTATCGTCAGCATTCGTGATGAGTTTCGACGAGCATGGCGCATTATCAGGGGCGCCGGCAAGACACCTGGTCCAAGTGAGAATTTGCTCCTGCAGGTTGACTTGGATCGCGAGACAGAAGTCAGCAGCTCTTTGAGTGATCTTGTGGATGAAATTCACGGTATTCGGAGTAAGGGAGGTTTTTGAGTACAGGGACCGGAACTGCAAATGCGATGTATTTTAATTTGGCATGGAACAGTGCGATCAGGGATTGGCTACACTTGAGAGTAGGACTCACTGGTACCTGTATGGAGTGTGACTGTGTTTTCTGGTAATGCTGAGGGTTATTTTTTGTCTACCAAGATCAAGGTTGCTGGAAAGGGGTTGTTGGTTGGGTGGTTTGGTCTGGTGTACGGTGCACTTGAGGCTTTGTTTGTTGGAATGTTGATGGCCCAATCGGGGAATCCCAGGAACAGCGTCATGTTATCTCTGTCTGTCTTTTAAGATGCAAGCGATGCACTTACCGTTGAACAAGCGAGCACTCTGGCACGATGCTGCCGTTGTCTTTTTTTAACTGACCACAAACACAGGAGGGTGCTTTTTATAGTCCGGATTTAACGGGCCTCAACCATTTCTACATGTCCAATTTCGACCTGACATCACTTATCCATCGCACTGATGAGCATTTCCAATTGTCACTTTTCTATATGATCAGATCAGCCTCACAGCCAGGACGACGACAGCATTGGGCGAGAAAGGCTTTCTTGAATGACGGCCGGCAACAAAGCAACAACCACGGGTGCTTCTAGAAGAGATCACCCGGCCACCACTTCTGATTCACCGGGCTATCGTCCGTCCTTACACTGGAGGTGATTATCTGCGCTTTCTAGCTTCATTCCAATCTTCATTGCTTGCTTCGTCTGGATCCTACACTTCGCGGTTCATCGACACAGTATCAACTATTACTGGGCCTTTCTTCTCTTCTACCCATACATTGGAGCTTAAAAAGTTATCTCTCAATCCGTAGAAAACACTCCTTTCGATCTTTCGTTTCTTCTCTTTCTTGGACACCCGAACAAACTGCTTGCAGCTCGAAAATGAGTTCCCCGTCAGAAGCGCATCATCAAGTGGCTGACGGCTACCCTCGCCAGCAACAAGAGGATGCCGAAATCCCCACGGCTACAATGGCTGAGGCACCAGCAGCAAACATTACTAGCGACTGCCAACCTGAGCTTCCTTTCGGAGTTTCTATAGGACAAAACGGAGATGATGGCATGCAGATCGACGAACCGGTGGCTTCGCACAAGGACGGGAATGAGAGCCATCAAGTTTCACTAGGGGAAGAAGAGGCTATGGAAATCGACGAACCTGCAGCCTCCCCCAAAGATGAGCCTGAGCTTATCTCCAAGATCCCAATCGCACATAATCAAAATGACTCTATGCAGGTCGACGGACCGGCAGCCCTGCCCAGAGATGAGGTCGGGAGCCATGAAGTTGCATACAACAAAGACAGGCCTACACACATCGACGAGCCTGCAGCCCTGCGACATGATGAGAGTGAAAGTGGCGGCGAGCTCGACAGCCACGCCTCGAAACAAGAAGGCATTACAATAACCGCAAGCCCGGCGCCTCTCCTTGACCCTGCCGACCCTTCGCAGAGCCTCACGACAGTCATAGAGAAGCCCGAACTAGCGGAGGATACACCGGATCCAGTGCAGTCAGTCCCGAAAGCCAAGATTCTAGACCTTCCACCGCCGTCACCCACCGAGCCCAAGGCTGGCGACAGGGTACCGCATAGACCTGAGATCCGCTGGGAGAGCCGTGACGGCGCAGTCTTCTACCGCGAGCCCGCGGACGAGGGCAGCGCCGCCGTGGAGATTTTCTGGGGCCCGTCGGCCTACTTCTCGTGGTACCACCCGACCGCACAGCAGCGCAGGGCCGAAAGCGGTGACTACAGGAGCGTCCTCGACGATGGCTTCGAGCTGTACAGTTGCTCGTCTCTGGGCCGCCATCCGGTGTTCCATGACTTGACCACCGATAGGAGGCACTACTTTCACAAACTGGAGTCTCTGCGGGACCCGCGTCAGGTTGAAAGGGAGGTCGCGTTCGGGATGCAGCAGCAGCACTTGATGACCGTTGATGTGGGTAGACTCTCACTCGGGCCTGCAGCGGAAGCGTCTAGTACAGCAGCGGGAGAGGTGCCGCTTAGCAGTCAGTCAACCAACACTAACGAGACATACACGACGGCTGGGCTGTCTGTCGTCACAGACTTGCCGGTTGCAGTTGAGTTGGCTGTGTTGGTAGAGCAGCCTTCCACGATAGAGCAACCGATCGGAGGAGAGCCGTCTGCTGTAGCAGAGCCGCCTTTCCCTGCAGCGTTGCCCATCGCAGTCGAGACAACTATCGCAACAGAGACTTTTACCACACCAGAGTCGCTTGTCGCTGCAGAGTCGCTTGTTGCAGCAGAGTTGCTACTCAAAACAGAGTCGCACATAGCCACACAGCTGCCTATCAAAGCAGAACTTCATACTACAGTTGACCCACCTGTCTTGGCAGAGTCGATGGTTGCCAAAGAGGTATCTGTCGACGCAGAACTGCCTGCCACAGTGGATTCAAATATTTTGGCTGGGTCTCTAGCCGTCAAAGAGTTGCCTGCCGCCACGGAACTGCCTGCTAAGGTCGAGCCACCCCTTGCAGTCGTATTGCCTGTCGCATTGAAGCAACTCGCTACACCGAGATCCTCGTTTGCCTTGCCCATCAACATCGAGGACGCACCCGTCAAAGAAGGCCAAGATGCAGTCACTGGAGTCAAGAGACCGGATTCCGAGCTAACGGATGACAGCTCTCGTGCTCCCAAGAGGGCCAAAACATCAAGTTCACATCAGGACAAGCGGGACAAGCGCTCAGTGCCGGCGTCACCCGCCCCCACCCGTCCTCTTGATACCACGAATCCGCATTACATCCACCAAATGGCGTATAATTACGACCTTCGGGCCATCAAACAAGAAAAGCTCATCGACGGCCCGGAAGAGGTCGTCCGTAAGATTCTCTCCGATCGGACTGTCGGTTTCATCTCGGACATGTCTCAGAGCAGGTCTTCAAGAACCATGGCAGTGGCCAGTGCGACCTTAGCAGCAGCTGGGGCCGGCTTGCATCTGCCGGTACTTGGCGCAGCCCGGGGCACCCAGGGAGATCCGATTTCGCTCGAGGACAGTGAGATGATGGTGTTTGTTCCAACAAAGTCGCAAGTCGGCACAGCCAGCAATCCGATCTCGATTGAGTTGGTGTCTCCAGAGCCCGAGGAAATGCTGACGACCTCCGGAGAGAGCTCAACCGGGAACTCAACGGCGGTCACGCCCGCCCCAGGTCGGTCTGCTGTACCGTCTCCGGACCCTGGGTTTGGCAGAATCACGCGCTCAGCCCATAAGAGGGCTGCCGCTGAACAGCCTCCTCCACCCCAAGACGGTCTCGAGTTCTACCAGGCTAGCAAGCCGTCGTTGATCCGGTACCAGGATGTCGCCACCAACCAGGGCGTGATCCCGGGAACACTTGTGGAGGACGGCAGCCAGCCCGACCGCCTCCTGATCGACAAATTCCGCGCGGATTCAAACCTTGCGGGAGGACGCCAGAATCGGCAAGGCGCTGCTACTGCCAAAGGGTCCATGGCCGCGAGACTGATGAAGAGCAAGACCCATCCGAAAAAGATGCCTTTGCATGAAAAGTCCTTTTGGCGCGAGTGGCTCGGAGGCCGCGGAGGCGGCGGCGGCGACATGCCGCAAACGCACTCAGACGTGGACCAGTTCACCGCAGCGGCCCGGCAGCGCTGGGTCAAAGACGTGCCCAATGGCGGGAAACAACCGGCCCTGCTCCGCGGCTTCCCCATGGTGGAGAACGTGACCTTTGTGCGCACCGACAACCGCCGGGACGAGGGCAACTGCTACTGGAACGCGCTGGCGATGCACATGTACGGCCGGCCCGACTTTGGCCCGCGCGTCAAGCTGGAGCACCTGCGCTTCGTCGAGGCCGTGCTGAGCAACCCTCTGCACCCGCGCCACGAGCACTACAAGGCCGTCAACGCGCGCTTCTTCCAGACCAGCGCCGAGGGCCTGACGGGCGGATCCTTCGTCGCCAACATGTGGCAGATCCTGCACCTCCCGAGCTCCTGGACGCCGTCGTGGATGACCCAGATCTCGGCCGACGTGTACGGCATCTTTGTCGTCCTCTACACGCTCGAATCCGAGCCCGCCCCCGTCGCCCCGGGCAGGCGGTTTGTCGTCACTGAGACGGCCACGCGCGGCGCCTACAACAGCCGCCATGTGTTCCTGCTCTTTGTCGACAACAACCACTACCAGCCTATGATCCCCAATGAGTATGACCCCTCCGAGTTTCGCTGCCCGCGCCCGGCCAAGGCCCTCACGGGCGGCTACAGGTTTGGCGGCTCGGATCGGTGGGGCGACGGCGTCACTCACGGCTGGCGCCGCGATGTCTACTTCGGGACCCGAGTCCCAATGGCTTTGCCGGTCGACCACAACATGGGCATGACAAACTCCAACATAGACAGGCATGCCAGGGCCGTGATAGACGGAGGTACAGGAGGCTACACCAGCAAACTTCAATAGATGTCCAAGAGAAGATGGGCGACATTATATGCGTCGGGCAGAAGGGGATTCTAGCCTGAAGCTTGAACATACAGGCCAAAGGGGATTCTAGCCTGAAGCTTGAACATACAGGCCAAAGGGTAACAGAGCGACGGTTTTGGTTGGTTACATAGCTCCTTTGAGGGCTGAAGACGGACTCTGAACTTGGGAAATTATTCGATTTTCTTTCAATTATTGCTTGGTCGTCCCAAACCAGGTTACCGTCCAATGGTTTAGTTTGCTCAAACGGTTCTCTTGCCCACTGCCCATCGACCGGGAGGAAGCGACCATGACCACAGATGTGGCGGGTCGGGCAGTAGGCCTTCTATGTTTGAAAGTCCAGCAAGGAACAATTGATCTTCCGACGCTCCGTTAGGCACTCCTTCTGGGATAAAGAAAGCGCCTGCTACCCAAATGGTAGCATCGTCGGTGTAGCGAGTCCTTTTTGGTTTCCAGGGACAGGCTGAGTGAGATAGGCAAGACAAGAGCGGAAGAGAAGTAAGGAAAAGCAGGACACGAATACTACCATATGAATCACTGATCAACGCGCCTTGGCTCAAATAGAAAGTGATTTTCACCTGGACCCCGTCGTTCCCTAAAATATGCCCATAGCACCAAAGACGCCAAGCTTTGAAAAGAAACTGAATGCATACCTGTCCCCCCCCCATTTACCGTGTGGTGAGTCGTAAGTGTCGTTAGGCGGCCGAAAGAAAGAAAACGTCGTTACTGGTATGCTTGCTGAATCAGTCGATGTGCTGGAATAGAGGCGAGATCGCCTCGCCATTATGGTTGCGCCTGATAGCTTCGGCAAGCAGGTTTGAAAGGTCAAGGATGACGAGCTTGTTTGATTTCCTTGCCTTTTCCGGCGGAATCGGATAGCTGTCCGTCACGACAATGCGGTGGATGCAGTCACAAGCCTCTAGCTGCTCAAGGCAGTCCGCGCCAAAGACGCCATGCGTTGCCATGCAGTAGACAGTGGTGGCACAACCCCTCTTAACGACCGCTTCCGCAGCAGCAATCCAGCTACCAGGCTTGTCGATCATGTCGTCGACGATGAAGACAGTTCTGTTCCGCACATTGCCGACGAGGGTGATCATGTGCTCGATACGAGGATCATTGAGTTTGTCCTCCTCCTCATCTGAGCTTCCAGCATCGCCCGAGCCGCCCAGAGCATGGTTCTCTGGCTGGAAGAAGGAAGAGGCGTGCGACATCATCATGGGATCATCGTCGGGCAAGCTTGCATCTGCTGCAGATGTCGTCGGCGAAGGGAAATCATCGGGGACGATGTGGCCCTGGAACAGACGTGCATGTGTAACCTCGTCGGTACGGCCGTCGTTTTCGTCATCAGCATCTTCACCGTTGTCGTTTCCTTCCCTCTCCTCCGCCAAGACCTCGCTCTGTATCGGATTTGACGTAACGCGTGGTCGACTGTTCGACTGTGGGGGCGTCCTAACAGGAATCCTCTTGGGAGACCCGCGGGAGTCGGCCACTATACGAGACCTAGCAGGTGTACTTTCAGCAGGTCCGTCCACTTCACCTGCACGCAATCCTGACGTTTCAGCCGTAGGCGTCACGACACCTCCATCATTTGAATCGGGTATAACGGGATCTGGCTTGTCGAGCTGCTCGAGTATCATGCTCGCAGACATGTAGCCGCCGCCACCCCGCTTCTTGTCGGTCGTAACCATGCCAAAGTTGAGCTTCAGGGCGTCTGCCAATGAAGTCACTCGCTTTGTGCCGCCTGCATTCTTGGAAACCACGACCGCTTCTCGCCAGTTTGGTACGTTGAGCCGGATCCACCTAGCGATCAGGGGCTCAGCGTGCAGGTTGTCGACAGGACAATGAAAGAAGCCTTGCATCTGAGAGGCGTGCAGATCGACTGTGATGACATGCTTGACACCGGCGACGTGAAGTAGGTTGGCAAGCATCCTTGCGGTGATGGCACCTCGATGTGACTTCTTCTTGGACTGGCGGTTGTAAGGGAAGTATGGTAGCACGGCTGCGGGGGGCACACAAGGTTCCAAGATTAGTTGACTTTTCACGCTGAACGCAAACAGCACACCCCGGGAGGCTCAGGCAATCCGGGTAAACGATCGGGGAAAAACGGACCGGTGATTTTGCTTGCCGAGCCTCCTTTGCAAGCGGATATCATAATGAGCAATTCCATAATCGTGTCATTGATCTTGGGGCTTCCGGACTGGACGACGAAAACGTCCTTCTCTCGTGTGCTGGTGAGGATCCGGACGCTGGTTTCGCCCTGCGCGTTTGGGAAAAGCAGCCATGTCAGCCTCAAAGCACCAGCGTAGCGTCTGATCGGCGACTTTTGGGGTGCTGAATTGCAAATTAAAGGAATGATGTCTGTTCTTGCGTAGTTGCTGGTGGCAGTGGGATGACGCATGGGAACTCAACCTCGAGCAGCGGGCAAACGACGCGGTTGGGTACCAACATTCGAGAATTGAGTGAGCTCGGCCTGGGCCGGAGCCATGCCTAGACTCTCACATATTCGCCTGGTGAGGTCGGGACACGAGGTTCCCGAGAAGATGAGGGTGTTGCGCATCGTGAAAAAGAGTAAAAACTCGGTCCAGGAATTTCGCGAGGGGAATTGAGGGAAAAGCTTTTCAATTGAAGCACGGCCCTTGACCAGGGCTTGGGGCGGAAGACGGAAGATGATTGCGGATGCGGGTGGGCGGTGTCATTTGGGTCTGATCAGGTGACCGACTTGGTCCAGTCACGTGTAACCTTGCTCTGTACCACCACCAAACAAACTACCACCTCATCATTCAGCGCAACTTGACCAGCCACATCTAGAAGCCCTCAGAATTCTGCCATCTCGATGGTACAACCATTAATGCGACTATGAGGGCCATTATCACTCAGCGCAAGAATAACTTTTGGATGCGAAATCAAGTCGCTCGCCCACCATGGGGATCCGCAACCTCACAACACACATCAGACCCTATTCAGAGAACTGCGTCCTAGACGCCAGCTCTAGGATTGTCATTGATGGGCCTAGCCTTGCGTACTACATTGTGTCCCTGTGCTCTCCCAGACAGGGTGCCACAACACCCTTTCAGCAGCCCAGCTACGACCTCTTGGCCGCCAGTGCTTTGGCATGGCTGCAAGAGCTGGAGCGGCATGGGCCTACGGTGTACGATTTGGATTGCAGAAATTTTATGCTCCTATTGCTTTGTGCCAGATCAATTCCACTGACTTTTCTTGCTGGCTGGCAAAAGTGTTGCCATTTACTTCGACGGCCACCTGCCTGAGCGCAAGTTGGCAGAAAGGCTCGAGAGGTCCATCAAGGTCTCCCGACAGCTTAACAACTTTTTCCTATCGACTCCTCTTGGAGTCTCGGAGATCACGCCCCGCGTCGTGTCGGTCGACGACGTCAAGCTCTTCGCAGATGCCAGGGGGTTCCCTAGCATCGCTTCGGCATCGGGAACGCTGCCGATCCCCCCGTTTGCCGTCAACGCCATACACGACGCCCTCCGCCAGTCAGAGCGCTACGGGTCATTGACCGCGCTCGTGCCCGAGGAAGCGGACTGCTACTGCGCAGAGTCTGCTCGTCTCGAGCAAGGAACCATCCTGACCTCGGACTCTGACTTGCTGGTCTTTGATGTGGGCGAGAGCGGGAGTGTGGTGTTGTTTCAGGACATCGGAATCCCAGGAAATATTGCTGCCGGCCCCGCTGGTGGTATCCCTGCTCGCAAGTACACACCGGCAAAGATTGCTGATAGGCTCGGTCTGCCAAAACTATCCGGCATGTCTTCCTTTGCATTTGAGCTGCATGTGGACGCACACATTAGCCCTGGTAAACTACTCGAACGGTCCAAACAGGGTGCAAGTATAAAAGTCAGACCGGACGAATACGAACTCTTCATGGAACAATACAGACTGTCTCCTCGGGAGATGTCTACCGTCACAACGATTTCACTTGATGAGATCAAGCAAATGGATTCCAGAACCTCTGAACTAGTTATTTCATCGCTCGGTTCCACCATTGCTGACACAAGGCAAATCGACGGCGTCGATGGCGAAACCACCAAAGAGGTGGTCATGTTTCTCCCCGCGCTTGTAGATGCATGGTCTCGCACCAGTGCCTGGGGAATAAGCAATTCGTTAAGGGCTTTGGCTTACGGCATTCTCCAGCTTGCCAGAGACTCGGCCGCGAGAAGCGATCAAGTCCGCGAGTATCGGCGACTAGTTTCTTCTAAGCCCGGTGGCACGCTTCTAGATCTGCCGGCAGTCGATGAGATGGCCGTTCTTTGTTCGAGATTGACAGAAACCATCAAAAAGATCCGCACTGTGATGGGTGGCCAAGATCCTTCTCTGGCTTGGATTGCCTATTCATTATGCGAAGAAATACGGGTTTCGGAGGAAGAAGGCAAGCAAGCAATTACGCTGCATATCCTCAACCATTGCACCGATTCCGAAGGTTTGATCAGAGACCCCGCTTCATGGGATGTTCTTCACTTGGTTGCTCAGATCAACGGTCTACTCTACTCTTTAGGGATATTAAGACAGGCGCTCAATTTTGTGGCTGGGCGTGCGCCCCTTCCGACCCGGGATCTGAAAGATCTCTCAGACGAACTCTGTGATATTCCTCATGTCACAGAGTATTGTTCCCTCCAGGACGTCAAAAATCTCCCACAGAGACTCAAAGCCACGTGCGGCCTTGCTGCTCTGAAGGATGTAGCCGGTCTGTCCGAGCCAATTGTGTTTGACGCTCGGCAAGGACGCCAAGGGAAGAAGGGGAGCAAGAGAAAGCGAACGGCACAGAGTATAGGCGCCAAAGCAGATACAACGCTGGGTAGCAAGGCTAAGAACATGTTTTCACTATTGGACACACTTGGGTCTGATTGATCAGTGTTGGTTTGGCAGACTTGCGGTTCACGCATTAATATTGTGTCGAAGCAAATTTATATTGATGTATGGAAATTGCGAATTTTGCTGGCCGCCGGTTGGGTCAGTGGCTACAGAGGACTGATCAAGTCCAGCTCGATATGTTCAGTAGCCGGCTCAAGCTACGAACTAAGCTAAATCGGAATTTCGAACTACAGAGCAATATACTCTGCACATATTGTACAAGAGCGGCCGGCTCTGTCTCGCGGTTCGTACGTAATGGTTTTTTCCCCCTCTCTACGATACCCGGAGGAGCCCAGTCAACTGACGAGGGAATTCTCATGGCGCAGTCACTGATGATAGGACCGAGAGTGGTCTTGGGCAGTGACCAACATGGAAAAGCGCTGGCGGCTGGCGGCTGTTGTCATTCGCCTTGCACTCAAATTCTCTGGCGCCGCGACAGAGCCACCTCGCACTCGTCGAGAGGGCTTAGGAGTCGCCCTCTTCTGCGGGAGCCGGTCGGTTTCCTCGACATTCGCCTTCCGTATGATGTGTCCAGAAACCGACCTGGCCAGGCCTTCTGGCAGCGGGGCCTCACCGCCACAAACATGGTTGATCAGGCGCAGCGCCCGAATCGTGCCCTCGAGCTCGTGGGCTGCCGTCTCGTATTTTTGTTTGTAGTAGTGGTGATAGCGCTCATTGTGGAGGGTGAGCTGGCGCTGCGTAGAGAGGTCCCGCCTCAGTCGCTCGGCCTCCTCCTTCAGCTCGGAGACGTCGGCTTGATGCTTACAAGCCTTGCTGTTCCAGCAGGTCTCGGAGTCGCGGGGTCTTCCAGAGATCGTCGCAGCCGTGGGGCCATGGCAGTCCTCCCAGTCGGTGGAGTTTTGGCAGTCGAGGCAGTGGTCCCAGTCGCCGTCGTGGTCGGCCGGCTCGTCAATGTCGATTGTTTCGGTTGACGCGTCATCTTCCCAGCGGCTTTCCGCTAGGGCTTCACCCAAGGAGGCAATCTCTGTGAGGCCGAAGATACGCCCTCGACGCTTCCCGGCGACGGGGTCCGACTCCAAGGTCAATTTCCTCTTGTCGCCAAGGGCCGCTGTCAGGTCCGCAGACGTGACTGGGTGTGAGGAAAGTGCCTGCGTGCTGCAAGTTGAAAGCTTCTGTAGGTTGACGGCGGCTGCCTTGTAGACGCTCGGTTGGACAAAAGAGCCACGGTGCAACGGGACCATGTGCTGAATGATGAGAGACGATGGTCTCGTCCAGCTGTGTCTCTGCTTGATGAGACGTCGCTGGGCTTTGTAGTGGGATTTATTGGTAGCGATGCATTCTTTCGCGATCTTAATCCAAGTCACAGGGTTACTGCTTGCTCGCCGCCTTTTCGGAGTTGCCAGGCTGACATTGTCGGACCGAGAAATCTTGCTAGTACCCGAGACCAGTGACAGAAGAGATTGACTGACTTCTGCGCCCAAGAAGTGGCCAGGGCCTGCGATTTGCGTCGTGTGCTTTGCTGAAGGGGCATCAAGGCGGGACATGTTGACTCTGAAAGAGCAAGATATATAGAATGCCAAGTACTGCTGTGGGTTCTGGTATGCAAAAGCAGATTCCACAAGAGTCCTCGACTTCTTGCACTCGGGGACGAAGAATGGCGGAGTGGCCGAGAGGGGCGAGTCCATGAACTGATGTAGTTTATAAACCGCGGTGTTGTAAACAGAATTTGCCCTTCCAGGCAACAATGGCGCGAGGACAAAGGAACTGCCTCGACATGGCTTAGTAACTTATTGTTCAACACCTGTCAAGTACCTATGTGGTGGGCGTACAAAGACACCATGCAAAGCTAGCTCAATGCAATTGTCAAAACAAGTGCTTTCCCATCGAATACCGTAAACCCTAAAATTTCATCCCTTCTTGCAGCAAGCTCTTTGTTCATTAGTCGCCGTGTTCGGGCTAGTCAGTACGTTTATCACGAAGTGTGTAGCAAGCGCGTGTAAACTTCAAGGGTTTGTGTGCGGTCTTTGTCCTCCCTGTACAACAGCTTTGCCTCTTTGCCTCTATCCGTGCATCCACTGTGGACCATTCCGCGGCTGCGGCGCAAAGATTCCAGCACCGGGCCGTTGGATTGCTTGGTAACAAGACACGCCAGTTAGCAAAAGCCGCCGACTCAAAAGGAAGGTCAGCAGACGGCATACATCTCGGCTTCTGCGCCGACGAGATTCTAGCACCGCCGGCGGGCAGAACCCCGGTTGTTCCGTTCAGACCGAGTCCGAAATTGCTGCTCATATTGCCGCTCGCTCCGTAGCCGGGGCTGTGGAGGGCACTGGCCGGTTTCTGAGGCTGTGTTCTCAGGCCGTGACGGCGGTCCTGGCTCAGCAGAGGCGCGCCGCCTACAATTAAACCTGGAATTTTCGAGAGTCCTATTGCAGCAGTGTCGTTGGGATGGCCTCGACGGTCAGGGGTTGATGCGATGCCTGGAAAGTCAAGAGGTGACGTTAGTCGTGTAAGCTATCTAATTGCCACACAGGAACAGGGATACGTACGATCGCGTCCAAATTGTTGGTCCCATGTGTTTGGCTGTCGTCCATGTAGTGCTCCGCGAAACCTGCCGTCGTTAGTCTCAAAGCCGACGTTGGAATTGTCGGCTTGCTGTTGGTATAATCCCAGCCTCTGGCCTCTATCTGTGGCTAGAGGAGTCGCACCGGCGGCTGCAACACGATCCAAGGTGTTATCGACCGCCTCAGAGGCGCCATCTTGCAAAGAACCCATCATGGCTTTGCGTTTGAGTTTGTCATATAACTCCTGGACTTGCATAAGCTTTTTGTTCTTGTCCTTAAGCATGCCGAGCAACTCGTCATTTTTCCTCCGAACCGAGTCACGCTCCAAAGTGACAGCTGTTGTTTTAGTCAGTATGCTGGCGAGTTTCACATGATCCAGCTCAGAAACTCAGGTACCGGATAGCTTGTCAGATAGCATCCCTATCTGGCCGTTGGCCTCTCCTGTGATCCTTTCCAGCTCAGCCCTTGACTGAGAGTATTTCTCCGTCAGTGTCTGCTCGAAGTAGGCATGGTAGACACTGCAATTCAGGGGCGTGTTAGCAGAGGGGCCACAACATCAGGCTGCCAAGAGTCATCGGACAGACATCTCTTGGGCCATTTGATACTCCCAGAAGTTCAGAGCAGCATTGGCGCAATCTATGACGGCAGCCGGGCTCAGCCCACGTAGAATTCTGGACTTGTAGTCATCGGTTGGCCTGAGATTGACGGGGACCGCATGGTCTGCGCCCGGTAAGGACGACTGGCATGCTGGGCACTGTCGAAGATGCTCCGCACCGGAAGTCATCAGGTTGCTGCGAGTAGCACAGCCAACACAAAAGACATGACTAATATCAATGTGTGTTAGCATCAAGCGAGAACCGATGAATGGACAGGGAAGCCTGCTTGGTGTGGACTTACAGGCAGCTGGTGACGACAGCCTCGTCCTTCAGCTCTGTCCTGCAGAGGAGCGTGTTGCATTTTAGCGACGAATCCATCACGTCGGACAAGGAGCGGCAGAGACACCAGGCCACAGTACAGGGGTTGGAAGTTGAAGGACAATTCCTGGTCTGAACATGGGCTGCCAAGAAGGGCTGAGAGAGTGGGTGGGGGGTTGGTTGGTCTCCATGCGTTGGGGTTACGTAAACATCCCAAAACCAACAGCGAACGATCGGTGGGGCGCCAGGCACCGCGCGGTTGGTGGGAAGCTCAGCAGTCTGCAAGCGCCCGAAGCCCGGACAAGTGCCGTTTGATCGCGAGGTGGGGCATCCGATCTCCAACCAGCAAACGGTCACGACAACACCACTTTCGGCCGATCATTCCGACGAACGCTTGCGGGCATCAGACATACAGCCCTCCCAGATCACTCATTTTATGTGTGCGTGCTGTAAACTATCAGGCTGCCAATTCACTCCATATCAAACGACTCTTCAGCGAGTCGTTAGCGTCCAAGGGCTGTCAACCGGCGGTCCTCGCCCATTATGACGGAGGTGATCATGACGCAGACGCCGCCGGCTCTCACCGGACCCTCGGAGAAGGAGAAGAAGTACGACAGGCAGCTGCGACTATGGGCCGCGAGTGGCCAGGCTGCGCTTGAGTCTGCCAACATTCTTTTGGTCAACTCTGGCGGTGGCACTGTTGGCGTGGAAACGCTCAAGAACTTGGTGTTGCCGGGTATGTCGATACAATACACTCCGTCCATGTCGACTCCTTCCTGCAAACTCTAACACACCCGGGCTTCTGCGTGGCAGGCATAGGCCGCTTCACCATCTACGACCCGGCCACAGTGTGCGAGGCCGATTTAGGAGTCAACTTCTTCCTTGAAGAAGCTCAACTGGGGAAGTCAAGAGCCCAGTGCTGTACAGAGCTTCTCCTCGAGCTCAACTCCGAAGTCCAAGGGGAATGGCATCCGGACAGCAAGGTAGGGAAATATTACATGGTGGTGTCAGGAATACCATCTACAGCCTTTAACATTTCATGCTAATTCACGTGACGTCTAGTCCGGCTCGCTCAGCCTGCAACAGCTGCTTGCCACAGCTCCAACTTTTACCATGGTTATATATTCCAACCCCATAAGCAAGGAGGACAGCGATCTGCTCTTTGCCTACGGCGATCACCATAAAACACCCCTCATTTCCATGCACTCCGCAGGATTCTACTCCTATTTCCAAGTGAAGCTACCAGGGGTCTTCCCAATCGTCGACACCCACCCCGACGAGACCGCCACCACCGATTTGCGACTTCTCATGCCCTGGCCGGAGCTGCTGGAGTTCGCCAAGGAGCTGACGCACAATATTGACGGCTTAGATGACCACGATCACGGTCACCTGCCGTACGTGGCGATCCTTCTCCACTACCTGGACCAGTGGAAGGACGAACATGAGGGGCGCTACCCGTCGACGTTCCAGGAGAAGAAATTGTTCAGGACTTTGGTGTCAGAAAGAGCTAGGATAGGCAACGCCACTGGGCCGGAAGAGAACTTTGACGAGGCCGTGGCTGCAGTCTTAAAGACGATATCGCCACCTTTGTTGCCAGACGGGTTGAGGGAGGTCTTTGAATACCTGGATTCCCACCAAGTATGCAGCTCAGTTCAGACCCAGGGGAGTCGTAAAAGGAAACGCACTGACTCTACGGTCCAGGAGGGAGGGAAGAGTGGTTTCTGGCTGATCGCGGCAGCCATAAGAAGTTTCTGGGATAAGCACCAGTGTCTGCCCGTGCCAGGTAAGGTGCCAGACATGAAGGCCCAGTCGAGCGTTTACGTCCGCCTCCAGAACATCTACAAATCAAAGGCACGGAAAGATGTAGCCGAGGTGCTTGACACGGTACGATCATATCCTGGTGGCGGAGATGTCGATCCTGTGGGTGTGGAACTATTCTGCAAGAACGCCGCGTTCGTCAAGCTCGTCAACGCAAGCGAGGACGGGTCAAAGGAGGACCGGCTAGCCAAGGTTGTGGGTAAGTATATACGCATCCTCTTTGCCACCCACTCCACCGGGAATACCTGGCTACATACGGGCCATTCGATATTAATCTCTCGCCACAGAGGCCGAACTAGCCAACGATGCCATCGCTGAGTCGATCATGGCGCCCCTGTCGCTGCTACCAATATACTTGGCGTTGTCGGCCACGGCACACGACTCCGCCGCCACAAAGGAGCAGATCGTGGACGTGATCAAGGCCAGCGTGCCCGGGATGGGCGACAACGAGCGGCTATTGGAGGCCTCGGAAGAGGTTGCCAGAGCTGGAGGTGCAGAGCTTCATAACATCTCGGCTCTGACGGGCGGCATGGTCGCGCAGGAGATGATCAAGATTATTACGAAGCAGTACATCCCAGTCGACAACACATGCATCTTCGACGGCATCGTGAGCCGCTGCCAAACCCTTCGTCTGTGAAGGAGGGGGTGGAGGTGGGGTGCTCCGAAAACGGTGGCATAGAAAACCCAGGCTCGCTTGAAAGCGCAAGGTCAGCATGGAGAGCTAGGAGACGAGAGGTCATTTCAAGCAAAAACTGGGCTCCAGTGACGATGGCTGATGGGTGATGATGGGTCATATTCAAAGTCGCATCCACGAAAAAAAAAGCGCGCAATTTGGCTGATGTCGCCGTCTGTCGGCTTTTGGTCGCGCAGATCCGGGGTTTTATGACAACACTCCTTCCATTCGCCATATCCACATGTTGAGGTCTGGCAGGCCGAGGCGATGGAAAGAAACAGAGCTAACATTGCATGCCCGTCAGATTTGGAGAGATCAATCAGAAGACGTGGGGAAATCCCCCAGGATACTAAGAATACCTCCATATGACGCGAAGGCATGCAACAGTCCACGGGTCAACTGGGAGGCTTCGAGATATTTACAGAAATGCGCAGTCCTCTAGTCCCAGAGCTATTCTCGTTGCTGCGGTGGATCAATACTGGCGACCCACATTGGCTATTTTGCCTTAATTTTGCGTGCCCATCTCGTTCGTAGGCGCCAACCACGTAACATGTCTTTGTGGTGCGGAGGATAGACCGGACCGCCAGCCCGGAATGGCTCATAAAAGTAGTGACACGCCGACCCATACATACGTACCTTGGGTAGATATTGGAGGGTAGTCGTCGGAGATAAAATAAACAAAGGGAATGTACATATGGTCATCTGACGAAGTGCTTTCGAGAATCTTGACGAACCAGGCAAAAAAAAAAGGGAATTATTTCTTTACGCCCTGCTGCAATATACCAGAGAGCAATTATGCATCGGTACCTACGTGACGTGTTTGTGTTGTGCATTAAGCAGTCCGTTGAAGTTGAATGCCGAATTCCACGGCTGATATCAGGCCTCTCCTTTTATACGTGCTCGGTTGAAAGAGGTCAAGCGTCTACTGGATAATAGAGCCCAATGGACAGGTAAAAAAAGCGCAGTTACGAGAATCAGGGGCCAGGCTACCACTCCCGACCTCCTCCTTCATATGCCCTTCTTTGTTGCCACTCTACTAGTACCGTGGTGCACATGAGCTATCAATCCATGATGCATATCATCAAAACAACCCATTACCAAAGCTGTTCAACCACCGTTTCTTTGCTTCCAAGGCATAGCTCGGTGCAAAGTAGCACTGTACTGAGATGGTCTGGGGACTAGTGGCTATAAAAAGAGCACAGGCATTGTTTAAAGACCCTATGAAGAAACCGTTTCGTTGTGTGGCTTATACCCGGAAAGACGACAACAAAAAGGGGAAAGGGGGTAAAGACTAGCAACATCAGGTGTGGCTCATGCACTTCATGTCACGGTACCCGCGGTGGCCTGCGGGTACACTCTGTACGTGGCACACACAAAAAAAGACGTTGAAAAAGGTCACATAACTCACTACCGGGGCAGATTACTCCAAAGGGAGCTCCAAGGCCGCAGGTGGCGACGGCAACCATGCCATTTCAGTGTGACGTCTTTCCTTCTTCCTGCTCCCTTTTTTTGTTCGTTATATCTAGGGCAGACCAGGGACGGCAAATAATCGGCCGAGAGGAAATGATACCTGGGGGGTGGGAACTAACGCCCCACGAGGAAAAGAGGCTATATATATTCCCGCCACTTGACGTCGTACCGAAACGTTAGCAGCCTGGACAGTCCTGCAGTTAGCCTCTCTCATCCCCTCCTCAAACAAGAGCCAAAATTGGAGGGGCGATGTGATGATGTGTGTGGGATAGCGGGAAAGGGAAGACAGGGGGGGTGCGCAGGAGGGGGAGAAGGCCAAAAAAAAAGAGCT
>JASAOQ010000346.1:0-15767 GCA_031306065.1 Pseudopyricularia cyperi | reverse complement strand
GCTCTATTGGTGCCCTTTATGGGGGGGGGGGGTTGCCATGAGAGCGACAAATTTGTGCTTCATTGATACCACACGAGACTCGTGAACTGCTCTTGGCTTGTGTTCATATCGTGCTACGATTGTGCGTTGTAATCAAAGTCTAAAGAACAGGTCATAATCTCTGATTAACTAGCCTGGATTCGTCTGGTCACGAAGCTATCTCACGATGTTTTCTTTGCATGTGACTTGATCAACAAGAGGAACATGGCCAGATTTCTCACCAAGAGGCTTCTTCTAGTCTAGTGCTTGTTGCTCAACCGTAAACAAACAACTGTCCTTGATGTCGCACATCCAAAAATGTGTGCCTAACGGGAACCTACATTGCCAACTTTCGAGGGTCCGTACCATATAAACAATGACACCAACTCGGCTGCATAGCTCAGGGGAAACGAGTGAGACTGCATAGGAACCTTGGTATCGTACTGGTTCTTTACCCTCCATATATAATATATCTAAAACCGTTTAGCCGATGGTGTTTCATGCCATGTGACTTTGCCAAATCTATAGTGTGCACGTAAGGCTGACCCTGATGAGGAGGTACTTCTTTTAGGTAGGTACCTATCCTGTTTTCGGTCTGTTTCTTTTTTTTTTCTTGGCACAAACAAGCGAGACCAAATCACTTTGGTGCTAAAACGCCAAAGCCTCATGCACTCCCGCAAAACCGCCGGCCCCTCCCGAACCAGATCTCACCTTTCCTTCCTATCCCTCCACGCATCCTTGACAAAGTCAGCGCACCGCTCCCCAACCATGATGACAGGCGCCATGGTATGGCAGGCCGGGATGCGCGGGAACACGCTGGCGTCCGCGACGCGCAGGTTGGAGAAGCCATGGACGCGCAGGTGCTGATCCACCACGCCCCTCGCCGGGTCGACGTCCATGCGGCAGGTCGAGGTGAAGTGCACGCCCGACGAGCCGACCAGTCGCGCGAACTCGTCGACGTCGTCGTCCGTTGCGGTGCGCCACCCGTCGCGCGCGTCGGCCAGCTCGACGCCGCCGTGCGAGACGTCGCAGTCGCGCACCCAGGCCGGCGACGGCTCGCGGAACTCGCTGTTGAAGACGAGCAGCTTGCCGTCCTTGCCGCGCGTGTGGCCCGGCGAGGGCTGCAGGAGGTCCATGTTGGCGCCGGGGGCGATGACGAGCCTGCAGGGCAGCGGGTAGCCGCTGCTGGTGGCCAGCTCGTGCAGGGCGCGCATGGAGAAGCGGATCGCGGTGCGGGCCGTGGCCACGTCGCGCGGGTCCGACAGGAACGGGTAGCTGATGTGCGGGTGGGCGTCCGGGTCGGCCGAGGCCAGGGTCAGGGAGCCGCGCGAGTGCGGCTGGAGGAGCGTCGTGTGCAGCGCCAGCATGGGCGGGTAGCCCGGCATCGGGTTCTCGAGGCAGTTGAGCGCGTTGACCATCAGTTCCACGTCTGGTGTGTTGGCGGGGTCTGCGGAGTCCTGGTTCTGTGGGGTGGACTTGACCGTCATGGTCGCGGCGTCGACGGTCGAGCTGCGAAGGAAGGCGGCGTAGTTGGTGCTTGACGTGGAGAATATGCCCCGGCCGAAGACAAAGTACATGAAGATGCCCCAGAGCGCCCAGAACCAGTGCTCGGCCTGTCGTAGGGATTCGGTCATGGCCACCTTGGACTGCACGCAGAAGCAGATGTGGTCCTCTAGATTTTGGCCGACGGCGGGGAGGTCCTTGACAACCGGTATGCTGTACTTTTCCAGCTCGGCCTTGGGCCCGATGCCGCTGAGCAGGAGCAGCTGGGGAGTTGTAAGGGTTCCATTGCAGACTATGACCTCGCGGCGGGCCTTGACGTAAAAGGGCTTTTGCTTATGCTCCAGCTGCTGTTGCACTTTTGAGCTGGACTTCGGCTTCGCCTGACGGAAGAAGACGCCTTTGACCTGGCCGGCTTCTGCGTTGATGTCGAGCTTGGTTGCGCGCACGCCGGTGCAGATGGTCAGACTGTCCTGCCGCTCCAGAGCGATAGTCTTGTTAAGATAGCCCTGGAAGGCGGTGCAACGCCTGCTTTTGGAGTCGATGGCAACCTCAAGGTGCTTGTAGCTCTGCGCCGGGGCCTCGGGCGAGTTGGGGTCCTGCGACGTGGGCAGGCCAAGCTGATTGAAGACCTTTTCGAGGCTGCAGACAGATTAGTCGTCGAAAACCCGTGCGTCGTTGCTACGGTAGTATCGACTCACTAGGGATAGAAGCGGAACGAGTGGTCCATCTGACGAAGCGGGATGGGACCGCTCTGGCCCCGGAACGGATCATCCGGACGGTCGAGAACCGTCTCAGCCCTCTTAAAGTACGGCTCGACCTTGTCCCAACTCCACTCCGAGAGTCCCATGTTGTCAGCCCAGTCGACGTAGGCGCCGGGCGTGCCGCGGGTGTACAGCATGGCGTTGACGCGCGACGAGCCGCCCACGCCCTCGGCGGTCCACAGCCTCATGCGCTTCCCGTAAGCGGTCTCGAGGGGCGCGGCAAAGCAGTCCCGCACGCTCTGCATAAATTCCATGAAGATGTTTTGCGACACGAGCGGGATCCGGGTCAGGACGCTGTCGTTGGCCAGGCCCTTCTCGATGACCAGGACGCTGGGCCGGTGGCCGGTCACTGGGTCCGGCTCGCTGAGGCGCGAGGCCACGACGCAGCCGGCGGTTCCGGCGCCGACGACGACATAGTCGTAGGTCTGACCGTCGACCTGGGCGCCGGTGCACTGCGGGTAGGGGGTCGAAAAGGGCCAGGGCATGACTGCATGTGGATTATGGGGCAATGGGCGCGCGTCATGGAGGGGGGTTACAGTGTCCGGGTATCGACAGCCAGACTTGGACTGGAACCACCAGCTCGAGGCTAGGTAGGTAGGTAGGTAGAGTAAGGTAGGTAGGTAGACAAGGACACTTGCGGTGGCGAGTCCGGGGAACTCAGTCTACGTCGTAGTGAGAGGGAGGATGGCTCCAGCGGGGTAGAAAGTGGAGCAGGCAACTGTCCTCGTAGTATTTACTAAAATCTTATTCCAATGTCTACAGCTTCCCCACGTTACATCTCGTCGTATCAGCGATGAATGATGACGAGGTCGATGTTGGCATGTGCTGTATATACTGAAGTGTAAATGGTATCTATCTGTTTGGAAGAAGTGCTAATTCCCTTCAGTGTGTATTACATTAGTTATTTCAGTCCTGTGATTCGTGTCGCACAAACAAACTCAAAGCGCATCGATGCGCTGGATCGATGTGCACAACTTTGCCTTCGCTTATCGTCTTATTTACTGGTTGGCCAAGTATGATCGTCGTTGCTCGGCGTCGACGGAAAAGACGTTATTCATCTTATTTACTGGCTGCAGCTTCAGTCCCTGTTTCACAAGCCGGTAGACATAGAGGCTAGATGAGGCTGGATGTGACTACTGTAGCCTAGTCTAGCTCTGCCATTTCCTGCAGCAAAAGCGAGCTGCTGACCGGATCGAGCACCATCGTTCAATACGGGGAAATGCAACTTTTGGTGAGCAAAGAGGTATGACAATACTATGCTGGTGACGATTTGAATTTCACACAAAAGCCTAAACACCATCAAAATACATGGTTGATCGCAGGTGTGGCTTTGAAAACAGTGAATAGCGGTTCGCAATCCGGTTTGCTTTGTCACTTGCTTGCTACATCAGACGGAGCTAGACTCAACCTAATTTTGCAAGCGCAGACACCAGTCTAGAGTCTAGTCTAGTCGAGTTGTATAAAATGCCCGTTATTCGCTGCATGACGCGGCTGTGTGCCAGCCAGCCAAGTACTCCATCTCAAAGCATAGAAGGAAGAAACGACGAATAGAGACCAACATCATCAACAAAAATGGGATCCGTTCGCTTGATATCCACGGCCACGGCGCCCTTGTATGTAGTGTGCTCACTGCTCTTCCTGATCATCTGGGCGATCCCACGCATCCAGCGCCATCGCGCACTGTCAAAGTTCCCCTTGCTCGGCGCCGAACGCGGCCACCAACTCCAGCGGGAGAAGCAGTTCCTATTCAACTCGGCCGATATATATATGGAGGGCTACAAAAAGTATCGCGACGTCATCCACCGCATCACCACCGCAGACGGGGAGAGGCTCGTGCTGCCGCTCCGCTACCTACCAGAACTCCGGCGACGGCCCGACGACGAGGTCGACAGCTACGCCCCCTTGCGCAAAACCATCGAATGGAAGAACGTAGGCTTCGATTTCACCCCGACCCCAACCTTTATTCCGCATATCGCCAGGACGGACCTGACGCGCGGCTTGGCCCGCTTCAACCCGGTTATGCGCCTCGAGGTCGACCGTACCGTCGGCGAGGTTATCCCCCTGACCGACGAATGGGTGGCCCACGGCGTCGAAGCCGCCCTGATGCCCATAGTCGCCACCGTATCCGGCCACGTTTTTGTAGGTTCGAAGCTGTGCCGCGACCCGGACTATATCGACGCCTGCGCAAATTTTACGGCGCACCTTATGCGGGCGTCGCGCGCCGTTAAGCAATGGCCGCGCCTGGTGCGGTTTTTCGCCAGGTATTTTGCTCCCGAAGTCGAGCAGCTGCAGGCGTCCAAACGCAGGGCCTTGGCGATCCTGCGGCCCGTTATCAGGGAGAGGCGGGAGAGGATGCGACGCGGGGACGAGCTGCCGGACGACGTGATGCAGTCCATGGTTGCCAATGCCGAAAGTGAAGGCCTTAGTGACGAGGTACTGTGCGGCCTCCAGCTGAATCTCATTATGGCTGCCATCCATACCACGGTCAGGGGATGTACGCAAGCGTAAGTAGGGACTGTCTGGCGCCGCCGCCTGGGATTCAGAGGCGGCGTGAGCTACTGAAAAACCATCATCTCGAGGACTAACACTTCTTTTTTGCGCTGCGTTTCCAGACTTTTTGACTTGGCAGCCAACCCGGAAGTGATCCCCGACCTCCGGAGAGAGATCGAGGCGGTACAGGCCGAGCACAATGGCGTTTTGAACCACCAGGCGCTTTTCCAGCTGAAGCTCCTTGACAGTGCGATGAAAGAGTCGCATAGGACAAGCCCACCAGGACTAAGTATATATCCCTATTGCATTCTAAGCCCTGGACTGGACAAGGATGACAAGCAAGAGGAACCTGCCTATGTAACGATTCCATCTAACCCAGCAAACCGAAAAAAGGCAGATTCCTGCGATACGTCGCCAAACCAGTGACCCTCTCGGACGGGACCTACATACCCGCCGACACGACCATCGAGACGCCCTGGTATCCCGTGACGCGCGACGAGACGATCCACACCGACCCGGAGCGTTACGACCCGTACCGCTTCTACCGGATCCGCACAGCGGCCGACGACAATGGCGGCGCCGAGGGCAACGGGGACTGGGATGGGGACGAAAAGTCCCTCAGGCATTTGAGGGAGCAGTACCAGTACTCATCCATCACAGAGACTGACCTGTCGTTTGGCTACGGCCGGCATGCCTGCCCGGGCCGCTTCTTCGCCACTCAGGAGATCAAGCTGGTTCTAGCGCGCCTGTTGCTTGACTACGACATTTCGCTGCCAGAGGGCCTCCACAAGAGGCACGCCGACGTGATAATCAGCGGCACGCGGATCCCGATGCCTAACGCGCAGCTGAGGTTTCGAAAGAGGAGGGTCGATTGAGCGACCACGTGCGGCGACGGATTGGAAAGTAGTATATTTTTTCGGTGGAATGGGGAGCTCTTACAATAATCACGCGTTCATGAACATTCTACCCTACCTTTTTATTTTTACATTGAACAACATCAGCCAAGATCTACGGCCATATGCTGCGCTAGTACATGCGGCAGCCCAACCCAGCAGACCAGACCCGTCCGCGCTCTGCTGTTAGAACTCGCGGGACTCGCCAATGGCGCACACGTCAAACACACCCTCCTCGGCGATCCCCGACCTCGCCAGCGCCTCGCGCAGCAGCTTCGGCGGCTCGTCGACGTCCTCCACCGTGAGCTGCCACGTGCCCCAGTGCTTCCCCAGCGCCCTCTTGCAGCGCGTGTCCTTGAAGATCTCGACGGCGTCGTAAGGGTTCGCGTGCAGGTTCGACCACAGCCAGCGCGGCTTGTAGGCGCCGACGGGGAGGAGGCCGAGGTCGAAGGGGCCTCGGAGGGCGCCGATGCGCGCAAAGTCCGGGTTCCGCGGCAGCGAGGCGTGCCGGGGCCCATAGTCGTCCTCGTCGGCCGGCAGGCGCGGCACCATCCGGTAGCCCGTGTCGCCGGCGAAGTAGACGGACTTGCCGCCCGACGCGACGGCCCACGACGCCCACAGCGTCGTGTCCTTGTCCATGGGCCCGCGGCCAGAGGCGTGCTGCGACGGCAGGCACGATATGGTCGCCTTGATTTCCGGGCCGTCGCTGCCGCCGCCGAGGACAAGTTCGGCGTCGGTCCACCAGTCTAGCTCTGTCACATTCTTGATGCCGCTACTCCTGAACCACTCGGCGAGCCCCAGGCCGACAAAGAAATGCGCATTGGGGTGGCCCGCGGCGATCTGCTTGACGGTCGGGTACGAGAGGTGGTCGTAGTGCGAGTGGGAGATGACGACGGCGTCGATAACGGGTATCTCGGGGACCTGGCACGGGGCGGGGGTGAAGCGCCTGTACGCGCTGCTGAGGAACTCGGGCAGCGGGGAGCAGTGCGCCTCGAAGACGGGGTCGAACAGGACGCGGAGGCCGGAAGGGTACTCGATGTAGTAGCAGGCGTGGCCGAGCCAGGTGGCGCGCAGGCGGTCGGATGCGGTTCGGGAGGGGAGGAATTTCGGCGCGATGACGCTGATATTGTGGTTGGCGGGCGAGGGAGGAGTCAACTCGCCGTTCCCACGAGCTCTGTTGGTGGGTAGATGGTCAGTTGGACGTGTGTGAAGCAAGCCGGTATGGCGGTTGGCTTCGCCGGGACGAGGTCTTTAGTAGGTAAAGGGGCGATTCTCACGTATTGATACGCCGGAAGACTTGGATCACGGTATGGGCCTCGCCAGCGGAGGGGTGTGGGTTGTGAAACTTGACAAGCCTGCCTCTGCTGTCTGTTACGTGGTGGGATTTGGAGGCCGCATCGTCAGGGACAGCTCTACCGGTAACCTCTGTGACTGTGGCTGTAAGTGTTGAAGACATTCTAGCCGGTGTCTGAAGCATGCGTCGTGCGAAATTGAAGAGCTCCCGCTGCTTTATCCAGCGACGGTGGTGGTGAAGGACAGTTGATCTTGACTGCACGAGAGCTGTCCGAAGAGACATGCTCCCGGTCAAGGGCAGCCGCGCTGTCAGACGGATGCGTCCAGTATTTGACTTTGTCGACAACTGCAATGCATGCGACTCGGGCTTGAACGGCGTGGTGACATGACGAAGCGGTTTAGCGGACACAAGTCGCCTCAGACGGGCCAGTCCAGCTCCGGGATGGTCCATGCCGCAGTAGCGGAGGTTTTTAGCGCTGCAACGACCAAGGACTGACTCGGAGTTAGCGGGGCTTAAGTCCCGGCCGGAGCCCGAATGTTGTACCATAGTAGAATGTGTGCTAAATCGAAGCTTTGAGCTTGGATCCGCAGGGAAACTTATTCCTCGTTTCCCTTTTAATATATCAAGTCACTCACTGGTCGGTATCTTGTTCCGTCACATCGCAGGATGTCACGCCTCTACGGCATTTAGCACATCTCCAGCTTAGGTGTGGTACCTCGGCTTGTTCGCTGGCTCATCGCTTCTATTGTTCAGTCGTTCACTCCACTGGGCAGTGAAGATATCTCAACGCATACGATCTATGTGTTTCGATATTCAGCCAAGCCTCAAAGCCTCTGACATCTCTGATATGCAGCCGGCGCGTTCGACTGCCACAAATACTTACACGCACACCAAACCCCACAGATCCAAACGCTTGATAGCCGCGTCGCGATGCGGAGTGGTTGCCGATGATGCAGGCCGTCAGCATGCGCCGGACAACTACACGTCGCGTGGACAGCTGGAAGCCAATGAGCCCGGCTACCTCGATGCTCGAAGTCGAACCTCTATGCTTGTGAGGCCTCCTATCTGTAAGGCTGTTGGAATATATCCATCCTTCCGTGATGCTCGTTTCTTGTATTTTCATCGCATTTCCCAGGTTGTTGTTTACCCCGCTTCTCCTCCTGGACGACACGACATTCTGCTACCTTTAAAAAGTTCAACAATCACCAAAGTAATGATCGCATACCATACAAAGTCAAACGCTCATCGACATTTCTTCGTTACCGTCTTTTTCTTGCTATCCGTTATGCTATAGTGTCTGTCCCATTCACATCGCTGTTATACATCGCTGTTATAATGAGGCCTTGAGCCCCTCGCGGTCTTGGGGCTTGCCTGCAACATCCTCCAGCTCGTCGAGACTAGCGGCAAAGTATTCTCCATTGCAAAGGCTGCATATCAACATGGAACAATAGATCGCAAATCGCCAAAGAGTATGCAACGATCTTATGCGAACTGTCGAGCGAGATAAGGGATAAAAGCGGCCACCCGCCCGTCAAGCTCGCCTTCTTCGAGACGGAGCTGCTCAAGACGGCCAAGACATGTCAAGATGTCTGCCGCGAGCTAATCGAGGATCTGACGTACTTGAGCGGCCTGGCAAAGAAGGGAGAGTTGCTAGCGGCGGTCAAAGTCGATTCTGGGACGAGTATTGCAAGTCCCCTGCCTACCTGGCTGGTATATCTGGATTTGTGGAAGGCTCGATAAAGGAGCCAGTGATTCGCCCGTTGCTAACGGCTCGTGGCTCGGTGCACAGCGAGCTTTCAAACGATCATGCCGATCAACTCAGAGCCGCGGACAAAGCCATCAAACAGATGTGTGATAGCTACAAAGCTGGCAATCGAGAGACGTCCGAGCTGGTATCGATTGGCTTCTCAGCACGCAAGCGCACATCGACAGTGTGGTCGACAAGGCAAATCAGCAGATCAAACTCCACATGACCCAGAAAACTCAACGGGAGACCAAGATTATCGCCAAGACCATATCAGAGAGTGCACAAACGACAAGCTTTAACACCAAGCAGGAGGCTGCAATCAACAAACTCTTGGGCAGTTTTTGGTTCGAGTCTATGAATGCTCGACGAAGCCATGTTCGCGGAGCACAACCCAAGAGTTTCTCATGCATCTTCAAGAATGACAAAGCGGATGGTACATTGGATGATGAAGACGGTTCGACGAGCTGGGACGATCCGGCAAGTTGGGACGGCTTCGCAGAGTGGCTTCAATCAGAGGAGGCATTCTATTGGATCAGTGGCAAGCCTGGGTCAGGGAAAAGCTCGCTCGTCGACTTCATCATGTCACGGGCAGAAACAACAAATGGCCTGTCAATCTGGGCTCCGAACCCTTGCATTATATCTCGCTTCTTTTGGCGACCCGGGGACAGAATGCAACGGAGCATGAAAGGCCTGCTATGCTCTCTTCTATACCAGCTATTGGATCGAAACCGCTCCTTGATCCAGACGACTTTGGCACGCCATTCTGATCTTTCCGCCAAGCGGTCACATTCGGACTGGTCTGTAGTGGACCTCAAAGAAGCTTTATTGGAGGTTATCGGGAGCTATACACTGCCCATATGCATCATTTTGGACGGTCTGGATGAGCTCGACCCCCAGGAGAGCTTCCTAGACCTCTGGGGTCTGATACATGAGATCAAGTCTGCCGGTCTCGTCAAGGTCTGTTTGGCATCTCGACCCGAATCACAAATCAAGAAAGAGCTGAGCGTGTTTCCATGCCTTCGTCTTCAAGATTTAAACATGCGGGATCTGAGAGCTTTTGCGGCATCGCAGCTAGATCTCAAGTTGTTCGAGCACGTGGATCCCTGCGAGGTTTGGTCACATCGAAAGCCGTGGGAACGCCCTGAAATATCCTCGATTCCCTTGGAAGAGGCCCAACGAGACGCACGGGAATTCTTGTTGTCGAAGCTCGCCGAAAAGGCTGAAGGCATCTTCCTCTGGCTTTGTCATGTCACCAAGCGTGTTAGAGATAATCTGCACCTAGAGATGGACTTGGACGAGGTAATCAGCGAGATCGACCTTGTTCCAACCGAGATGGAGATGCTGTGCGAGACCATGTGGAGAAGATCCGACGAGCGCAACCGAGGAAAGAGACGTGCTCAAGCAGCCCTGTACTTCAATTGGGCTATCAACTTCGGGGATTTGCTGCAGGTGGACTACTTTCGTCTCAATGTTTTGATGATGACATTGTGGACTGTGGAAACAGGTCTTCATCTACCAAGCTCCGAAAGAGATTTAGAAGATCACGCCTTGAAGCTCCTGGACGAATATAGGCGGACTGAGCGTGAAGTTGAACTTGCCTGTGCAGGCCTTCAACTCACACGATACAATGAGGTGCATCCTCTAGAAACTGAGGTGGTCAGAATAGGTCAGTCCAACTACGATCTCCGGAACCAACTTCAGAGCTTGGCCAACGACCGCATGGTCTTACAATTTGCACATCGCAGTGTCTACGGCTTTCTCAAAACTATCATCGTGGGGAGAAGCCTCATGTCAGAGCACCAAGAGACATCATGTTTTGACGCAGCAGAAAGACTACTGCAGGCGTATCAGTGCTTATTTCGACTGTTCCATTTCGATTCCTATGACATTGCCACTAGCGAAACTCATCACCACACGAAAGGGTTACTCCTTTACAACCCGTGGGGTCTCGATTCAAGACCGAGCAATGCGAACCACGAGCGAAGAAGAATCCAACTTCACCATCAATGGGGAAGATATAGCACGGCTGCGAGGAGCGTTGAGCTCAATCGTCCCCGAAGCGCCGTAGCATTGAGACGTGCCGTCAGGTGCTGGAGCGGATTTTCCAAGAGGCGGACTCTTCAGAGATGCTCAGGGAAGATGCGATTTTGGAGAAACTGGAGAATGCTGGATATATCCGGCGGGGCCTCAGGGAAGTCTTTGAGGAGGACGAATCTTTGTGGGTGCGGCATTGAAGTGTTCAGATATACCTGACACAATTGTTAAGATACTTTAACCATCTGCAGATAATAGCTCATCCGAGCTCAAGGGATCCTATTTTCTGTCTAGCAGGCACAGTCAGAATGTACCGAGCTAACGTTTTTAAAGATGGTGCCTGCTGGTCCAACTTCGCAGTCAGATGCATCGCTGCATCGTCACACCTGCATGTGCGATGTGACTGTCTTGGCTCAGCTATACTGTGCTGCTGTTCAAGACTGCGTCTCGATCACGAAGTGAGCATATCCGGCGTCCTGCTACTAATGTCACCCTGAGTGAGCTAAACAGAATCAACCAGGGCTGGCTCGAGCTGACGCCGAGACGATGTCTCGCGGAGTCTCCTGCTCTGTTCAGGCGTCAGGTGCAACTTTAGATCCCTGTTATCAGCCATCGAGACCAGCATTCTAGGTTGTTCAAAAAATCCACTCACGTAAAGCTCGACTCCAACTGCATGGACGAGCAAAGACACCCACAGTGCCATCCCGACTGCCGCATCCAGCGCGGCGCTGATATTGACCTCGTCCCCATCCATGTCGGCCACGACAAGCGTGTGCTGGCTTGGGACTTGGCCGTCAAAGAACAGACTGCATATCGGATAGCTCGCCATCGTCCGGCTCCGACCCAGCATGCTCTCGACCTTGTCGCACGGTTCCGACATGTAGTAGCCTCCAACGATGGTCACGACTCGACCGCCGATGCTCATCAACATTCGTGTCGTGACGATGGTGCCAGCCTGTCAAACACGGGGCGCCAGTGAGCAAGATCAACACATGTACCGAAAAAGGGGAACAGAAGCCGAAAGGTGCTCCGACCCACATAGAACCAAGCCCGCAGCATCCACGCCCTATGTCGGTCGATCCGGAGGCGCCTGATGCTCGCCCACCCCATAGCCAGCGCCCCCACGAAGGCGACGGAGCCCGTGGCGAACCCGGCCTGCGTCGCCAGGGCACCGGAAAAGGCGTTGCCGGTGACCATCAGCCCGCCCGCGACCCCGAGCAGGCTCAGCAGCAGGGTCACATACCCGTTGACGCGGTGGAGCGCCGGAAACCGCACCCTCGGGACGGGCAGGAACTGGAAGCACGCCAGGAGGGAGGCCGGCAGCACCGTGGCGAGGTGCAGGACGATGCCGAACCTCTCGTGCGCCGCGCCGGACAGGAAGCGGAAGCACTCCCCCGGGGCGGCGTGGCGCCAGGGCCCGCCGGCCGTCCCGGGGCTGCACATGACGCCGTGCACGTCCAGGAACTGCAGGCGGGCGAGCGAGAAGCCCGCGAAGGCGCCGGCGAAGAGGATGAAGCAGGCCAGGCTGTAGCCTCGAGTGGAGCCGAGTGGGCGCATCAGCCTTTTGTGGAAGAGGTTGGCTTTATTGGGGTTGGGATCCCGAGGTTGTGTCTCGGTCGCGAGCTCCATGTTGGTGAAGCCATCGAGACTAGCAGGGGAAGGCTTTTCCTGGGTCGAGACGCATTCTTCATCTCTTAGTACTGTTGCTTTCATCTTGTTGAGATCTCTGGGGTCGATTAGGATTCTGACGCATGGCGCTGGAGGCAAATGACAACACGGCTGGCTATGATGTTTATAATTTGTTCTGTTTGGTAAATGTTTGCCATCCTTACACAGCGCTAGCAGCTCGGGGGTATCTCTGCTTTCGAACGTTCCCAAGATCACGGCTATCATGTCGGAAGTGGCCGCCTATATCGGTTCAGTCAACGCCTCTGCAGTGTTCAATATTGTCCGCAAATAACCACACCCAAGGATGCGGTAACACGCCATGACATACAGCCGAAGACGGCGACTTCTACCTTTCTCGGCTCTTTGATTTGTTGACCCCGCTGCTCGTGCTCTTTTCTTTCCTGCGGTCTCGCAGTGCATGCGGGTGGTGCCATCATCACCTCTGGTCTGGGCTGCATGAGATACGCCCGTAAAGGTTGTACAGACTTCGGAACCGGCGGTCAGCTTTCCCACGGTCCCGGAACCCCAAGGACTCGTTGGCTTTTGTGATGGTGTAGAGGGCAACCCTTTTCGGGAGGTATGATGGGCTGTTTCTCATCGTCTGAACCAGCGTCGCTCCGAGGTTGCTCTGCCCATACGTGTTGGTAATTTGCTTTCCATTAACCAAGGTTTCTTTCCCCTGCCTTTCTTCAAAATGCAGCCAGCCCAAAGGAAGTGCCTCAAACCTATTTGGTGCAGCGGCCTAGTCCTCGCCGAACTCCCGCAGTGCGGGCTCCCGCGCCTGGACACGAAGGCGATCATACGACTCGGGAATGTCACATACTTACACCCCCCCCCCTCCTCGCCGCTACCATCATCCATGGCGACCAGCCACCCATATGCTGGCCAGCATTTCGGTCCAGCTGTGGAAGCCGGTCTGCGCGTGGCCAAGAAAAAGGAGGTCCTCAGGGTTCTTTGTTTTGACGACGTGGCGGATACTTTACGCAGTCGCCGACCATGGGATGATGCGGCTGTTTGCCGTGGTACTGACCACCTTACCCAACCAAGACCGTTGACTGAGGAGGTCATCCTGCGTTCTGTGCTATCTGCCGCATTGCTGCCTTTATCGTGGCTGATTGCCTGTACGCGGAGCATTATATCCATTGGGCGCCAAGACAGTTCTTGGCTGTATTTCTCCGACGCAGCCCTCCCCCGGCGTGTGCGTCGTCGAGTTCGATATCCGAAATCGTGCACGTTCAGAATCAAGGCGTGTTTGTCTCTCCCCACAAAGTCGGATGCCTTGGCTGCATGTCTAGATACCTAGGCGCCCTGCTTCAGAAATGGCTCGGGCCGATACCCCTTCCCCAGTATGCTTGTCAAGCTGAATCAGTATCCCCAGCAAGCCGACGATATATGGAGTCAAAAGAGAGACTTGGTCAAGGACATGAAAGTGTCAAGTCTTGTTGCCATCCCAAATGTGCTGCCTTTACACGCTCTATGTTCGGACGAGAGTTGGCTGTGGGTATCTTAGCTCAGGGGGGCCCGGACGGGCCTACCGACAGCTATATCAGGGCTTGCTCGACGAACCAAGTACTTGTGTAAGCTGCAATCTCTGGTAATTCTGTTTGGAACTTGAATTCGACACTGATTTCCGCCTTGGGGAGTGTCAAGAGTGACATCGGAAGTAGTCTAGACTCAACAGTTTACCTCTGCATGCAGCGTCAAAATGCCCGAGGAGCTTTTGCCCGAGTGCCAGACGGCCCAGGCCACACAATAGCCGGCTATGTGCCGCAAGTGGGATAACGGTGCTTTTTGACATTGTATGCTCGATGCAAGTCTATGTACGGGTATTCATCTATGTCTAAATCTAGCCGTGTACTCCTTGAATAATGCCGCCCGGTCTATCATCCGTTCATGGCAGTCATTCTCAATCATTATTTCTCCCAAGCATCATGCCCATCCGATCTTGAAAAGCCTGTATCCAGTCTCATCGCCCCGTCCCACGCCTCTTTTCTTGTCCAGCATGCTCATCCCGAGGACCCGCAGGCGATTGTGGCTCTGGCCGTCGCCGACTGAGCCAAAGGCATCCTCCACAGTGTTGCTGATCCCCTCGAACTTGCCCGCCGGGCGCACAGTCGCAACCAGCCAGAAAGTGCCGCCGGGTTTGAGGAGCGTGGAAGCGCAGTCGCGGAGCCACACGGCATGCTCGGGAGCGTAGACGACGTCGGTGGCGAACAGGAGGTCTGCTGGCTCGTCGAGAGGCGGACTTTGGTCGGGGTCTGACCAGTCCAGCCGTGCGGCGCGCACATCTGACCCGTTCGCTGTGATGTTGAACGCCAGATTCTCCAGCACGTCGGGGTGGTAGTCGGTGGCGACGACGTCGGGGTTCGGCACGCCCAGCTTGGGAAGCAGCTGCGCGAGGACCAGGCTGACTAGTCCCGTGCCGGCTCCAAGCTCGACGATGCGCGGCGAGGGCCCGAGAGCGTCCCGGGCGAGGCCCAGCCGATCTGGCGATGCGCACGCAAGCTCGGAAAAAACAATGGACGCGCCCCAGCTTTGCAGCCCGACGCCTGTGTGGTCCGAGGCGGCGAGGTCTGCGTCGAACAACCGCACCGTGACCGGCACGGCAGGGCGCTGCCCCTGCGCCGCGACCTTGAACGTGAATTCGCGCGTGATGCCGCAGTTTTGAGAATCCTCCAGCGTGTCTTTGCGTTCCGCCCCCGAGTCGGCCGCCTCGGCGGTCGCCGTCAGCGACGCCAGCAAGCCGGACGCGTCTTCGACCAGCAGCTCCCTTGTCTCGTCCGAGTCAATCTCCAGCTCCTCGGCCCTGAGGATCAGCGAGGCGAGCCACCGGAACGCAAAGTCGCGCTCTAACGAGTCAGCCCGCAGCTTGGCGAGCGGCACCTCCGCGTCGTCCCCTTCATCGTCGTCGCCCGAGACGTATCCCGAGTCGACCTGTGGCGGCGGCGCGGTCGACTTTGACGACCGCCTCTCAAAGGCGGCCGGCGGCGGGACCACGGGGCAGTAGACGAGGCGGAGGCCTGCGAGAGCCGAGAGAAGGTCGTCTTGCGAGACCTTGCTCGGGTCCCGTAGTGGCGGGAGGACGCCCGTCGGGGTCAGCTGGGCGGTGGAGAGTGTCATGGGCGGTTGCGGCTGGACATGACGGAGAGGTGAAGTGGTTTGGGGGGAGGGAGGTGTGGACGAGGAGCAAGCGACTGGGGCGGTGAGACGTGATGGGGAGTGGGTAGGAAAGGGAGAGGCCAGATAAGATACTGAGGCTAGCTGAGTAGGTAGGTACCTAGGTATGAGAATCGTCGAACCTGTCATGAGATTCGTATCAGGAAGGAGGGGGATCTCTCTCTGACTCTTCTTTTTTTTTT
>JASAOQ010000343.1:5032-19985 GCA_031306065.1 Pseudopyricularia cyperi | reverse complement strand
GACTAATAATGATAAGTACCAAGGAACTCTTAACATTTGTACTTTGTCGTCTTGGCTCTTTTGAAGCGTCAAAGTCCCCCCCGGCCCCGCCCCGACGATTGACGAGTGGATAGCGGTAGAATTGGCTGCTTCTTGGCGCCCGTAGCGTCCAGACATGAAGAAGCGTTACGGGCGGGCGGTTGCGCTGGCAGGGGAGGACTTGTTGGCTCTGGGCGGGCAGCTTGATGCTGAATGATGTGATGAATACTCAATTCGATGACCTGGACGCCGGTTTCGTTGTTTGCCAAGCTGCAGCTGGGAATTGCTTGATATTGGACTGAGCCGAACAAAATGCAAATAAATAATTATTATATTATCTCCCGGAGCTGGGGCACTGCAATATCACGAAAATAGTTGCCCAATCTATACTGATTAGATACCACATCAGATGCATCATGACGTCTGTGCTTCACTTCACTTTCTTTCTGTTTTGTTTCCAGCGGGTGCCTTTGGGGCTTCACTGATGGCCTTCTCAACCCCTTCGTTTTTGTTCTTTTGTTAACTATCTTTCTTGCTCTCCCCCCGTCCAGCATATGCCGGAGATTGAGACCGGCCCAGCCACGCCACCGTATGATCCGTAGACAGTAGGAGGCTTTATTCATCCATTACCGAGTAATGGACAAGCAGCGATCCGGAACGGCGTCCCCAGATCCTGCGTCTCTCGGGCCAAACAAAAGCAGAAAATTTCTTTCCGTCTTAACCCCTGTGGACTGACTTTTCTTTGCAGCCATCCGAGACAGAAAGAAAGAGAAGGGGTGGGAAAAAGAAAAAAAGAAAGAAAATGGGATTGGGGGAAAAAAACACACACATGAAGGTTCCATCCGAGATGCAAAGCCACGTTTCTGCCTTCTCGTTGTGCAGAGAGGGCCACCATCCTCCCCCATCACGAACCGACAAAGAACAAAATATTGAGACCAGAAAAAATAAACTTCACCCGCGCCTCCTAGTTAGCCAAGGCGCTCTGCCAACACCCGCGCCGAGAGCGTTCTAACTACTATAGACCTAACAAATAAATAAAACCTTGGGTAGGTAGTATGTGCCAATACTTTTGCCAAGGCAAAAAAGCCCCCGTCCTCCTGCTCTAGCCGCCGGTGCCCCCAGATTGCGGTTTTTATACCAACCACATATGTAGAGATGAGAAAGAACTCCTTGTTCGTCCAATAGTTACAATAATTGCGCATCTGCTCCTCGCATCATCCCACAACGACAGGACGCTCTCCGTTGAATGTGATGTTTCTCGGCCGATCTTTTATCTCCACTCTCGGGGGGGCAGACTGGAAGGCAGAATAGTAATAATCAATCAATACCCGGATACGGTCTGTACATGCGAAAGTAACGATGCAGACAAGAGACAGCCTGGACAAACCATAGGATGACAACAGACAAGTCGCTGTGCTCGCCCTCTCCCCCCGTCGGCCAGGGTTTGCGTCTTCGCCCAGAAAACATGGGTTCTGCTACATCGAAGTCCTTGGTAATTAGTTACAGTACAGAGAAACCCAACTCTTTGCTCCTTTTCGTTTCCTGACCCGTCGGGACGTCCTGAGCTACTGGATATGAATAAGCTGGGCTAGGTCGTGTGTAGCCGCCGAGCCCCAGAAATCCGGGCTTAGTGACTTGGGAACTGAGCTCAACCGCTGGCCAGCAGAGGTCTCCTTTTTTTTTCCTTTTTGGCGGAGAACAGCGCTATCTGTCTCCATCACCACGAAACAACATCAGTTTAATGGTCGATAGATTGTCGGTGTTTTTGTTGTCAGTCACCATCGGGGCGGATAAACAACCATCGGAAAACCTACCAATTCCCTCTTCTGGAGCCCCCCATGTGTCCAGGTCGTCTAGTCTAGACTCTGGAGATCGGACCACCGCCCAACTGATCCTTTTCCCGGCGTCACCTCCCTCTTTCTCCTCATCCTCTCGTCCACTCCCTTTTTGGTCCCGGCGGAGGGGGGTTCCACAAAGCGCCCCGGTGATTTGTGTATCCGCTCGGTGTAAACGCTTTTCTTTCTGTCTTTGCCCGCCCAATAGCCAGGATTTTCCGGCCTGTCGATGAGGATGAGGGAGCGCCCAGGCCCCGGCGTTGAGGCTGTGCAAAAAGATGTACTAATCACTACGTACGTAGTGCGGTCCCGGGGGGGCCAAGAGCCTACCACCTCCCTTTTCTTCTCTTTTCTTTTGCCCCCTGATATTAAACCTGGGTATGTAAAGAAGGGACCCATTATGTGTATAAATGGACAGTGTCTTGGCAAATTCCTATGGCCCATTTTGCCTAGTCCAGTTCCAGGCTAATTACGTGCTAATTAGTTCTAGTCTAGTCTAGACAGTGCTCAGTGCTTTCCATCCTCAGCTTTTCACCTCTCTCTCCCTCTCTTCTGTATGTGTATTATTGTAACTAACTTCCACTTTGCTCGGTGATGCCTTGTAACGAATTGGAATCCTGCGCTTCAAATGAGGACATGTCTAGCATGGCCGCTTGATTGGGGTCTCTGCAAAGTTTGCTATGATATGTCACCCCAAAACATCTTCCACGTCTCGATGAACGAGTCGGAACTGTTAGGGTAGAAATGCTATATCATCACATTATGTCATCCAATCAAAACACACCAGACTAGCGCAGATACTACTATATAGATTTCAAAAGACAGCACTGGATGGCTAAAACTCAACGTCCCCCGTGAGAAAAAACCACACGCCACCGCCAGTCATGGGTCAAGTCTAGATATTCAAGTCCCATCTAACATTTAGACTGGGGACTTGGCTGCGCCTCCTCATCCGTCAACATAGACAAAGCCAAGATGTGCGAGGGGGTTTTTTTTTTCTTCTTTTCTATTTTACACTTCTTTCCTTCGTCCACCCTAGGTTGATTAGCCAGCCAGCCAACCACCTCGACCTTGGTACCGTAAACCAAGATATGGGGAGGAAGTTTTATCCCTCACATCGTCCCTATGGGCTAATCTAGATTACACCGCCTCGCCCTGACTAACACCTTCTCAGCTTGGCAAAGTCGAGCGGACATGGTGATTACAAACATGATATGCAAGTAATACCGTCCGTTTGGTTGTCTAGGTATTACTTTCTGTCATGGAGAAGTCAACACCCCCCGGAATCCCATGGAAATCACCCCAGGAATCCCATGAGGCCCTCCTTGCCAAGATCGATATCCTTCACTAGCACCATCTCACCACCACCATCACCGCTGGCCACGTCCTTCTTGGCAGCAGCAGTAGCAGTAGACCCTCCCCCTTGCCCACGCACATCAAGAGGGCCGCCGCCCTCAAGCACCCCGAGGCGCAGCACCTCCCTCCACAGCCCCGCCACGACGCGGTCCCGCAGGTCGGCCCCGGTCTGCCTAAAGTCAGGGAAGGAGTTGACCTCGAGAAGCCACGCCACTCCCCCAGCGTCGACCAGGAAGTCGACGCCAAAGACCTCGAACGCGTTGGGCAGCGGCGAGAAGTGCATCGGCATCCCCATGGCCGCGGCCTCGAACGTCGCCCCCGCCACGTCGCAGATCTGCCTGAAGATGGACTCCTTGGTGATAACGTCTGCTGCACCACCACCACCACCACCACCGCCTCCGCCTCCGCCTCCGCCTCCGCCATCGACGAGCACGTCTGGAAGGTCCCAGAACCCCTGCACGAGCGGCAGCGGCGGCGGCAGCGGCGGACCAGGACGATGAGGCTTCGCTGCGCCATCCTTGGCTGTGTCATCGGTGTCGTTTCCGTCTTGGAAACCACCGCTGCTGCCCGCTGCCACCTCTTGCTGTAGACACGTATTCGTGAGGTGGGCGTCCAGCTCGCCCTCGTCCGTCGACGGCGGCCTGTACTGCTTGCCCGCAAACAGGGCCAGCATCTCGCGGTAGACGTAGACCCTCATCGCGCCCACGCACAGCACGTACGTGCGGATGTGGAACTTGCGCCCGTCGCCCGGCAGCAGCAGCGGCGGGTCGATGTAGGGCTGCGCCACAAAGTGTCGCAGGTGCGCCGCCACGATGTTGCCGTCGGCGCCCTCGTCGTCCTCTCCTTCGTCGTCGGTGTCGACGTCCGCGTCCCACTCGTCAAAGATGGCCTGAAGCTCCTCCATCGTGCTGAACAGCCGGATCCCCTGGCCGCGGTCGCTCATGCTGGGCTTGAGGATCCACCACTCCCTACTGCTGCCGCCGCCGCCGCCGCCGTCACCATTCTCCGCCGCCCTCTCCAGGCTCGCCCGCAGGTCCCACGCCTCGACCAGCGCGTCGTCCAGGAACTCGGCGTAGTCGACCTCGAACGACGTGCCGGGCTTGACGTGCCGCCCCAGCACCGAGTCCGGGTGCTTGACGAGCCAGTTCTCGACCGTCGCGGCGAGGAAGTGCTTGCGGATGAGCGCCTTGCGGAACTTGTAGCTGTTGACCACCACCGAGTCTTGGTGCGCCGCCGCGTAGTCAAAGTCGATGGCCTCGTAGGGCGAGATCTGCAGTATCTTTGCCGCCGCCGCCCCTTCTCCGCCGACCAGAGCCGCCAGCGACACGGACGTGTCCTTGTCTTCGGGTCGGCGCTCCGGCGCCTCGATCAGGTGGTACTCGTCACCCGGAAGTAGGGACTTGAGACCGTCGAGGATCAGAGGCTGGACGTAAGGGTCGTCGTATGCGATGAGGGCATGTAGTTTGTGACCGTGCCCTTGGCCTTGTTCTCCCGCCTTGTTCCTAGATACAACTGCCCCTTTGACAGGCTCTCGGGTAGCAGCTTCCTGGTTGCTCTCGCCGCTAGAATGAGTCTTGGACATGGTGACATCAGAAGACACCAGTGGTGGCCTAGTGGGAAAAACGATGGCTTCCGTAAGAATCAACACGACAAAATCTCTCCGACAAACAAGCAAGTGAGGAGCACTGTGTTGATCAGGTCTTGTCTATGATCTTAGCTCTTATAGATAGGATCTATCCTGCGTCTAGCATGCCTCGCCAACCCTGACTTTCCATGACCGGGACCGCATCTCAAAGAACAAGTAGTTTCTTGGGTTTCCCCTTTTTTCTTTTGTACAGGTTGCGCCACCTCTTGAGGGAGATATCCAACACCAGCAAGACGCATATGACAGATAGAACTTACAGCTTCAGCTCTTGCCCATGGAGGTTCGTGGCAGCTTGCCAGAAGTTGGCCTTTAACGGTGTTACACTGTTTGAATAACACGAGGTTAGCATGTGGTCGCAGAGAGGTCTCGATTTTAGGCGATTTGGTTTGCGCAATCCATCTTTACTCACCTCGTATGGCCCTCCTTGACCGCCCATCCATCATTACCCGGCGGCGCCTCCTCAACGCTCTTGTAAACGTCCGTAAACCTGGGCTGCCACTTGAAATGCTTATGTGTAACCCCCGCCGCTCCTCCCCTAACTGCAGCACGAGCAGCAGCCGCCTCGCCCCCGGCGCCCTCCCGGATCCTCTCCTCGCTCTCCTCCTCGTCCTCGTCCCCGGGGCCCTCGACGGCAGTGAAGCAGCCGCCCCCAGCCCAATAGTTCTGCAGTATTGGCGCCCAGAGCGTCTTCCCTTGGTCCACCCCCTCGACCAGGGGCACGTTGACGCTGTAAAGGTCCACGCTCCCGTCCTTGGGCCACTGTCGGACCAGGGCCTCGACGACCCGGACCGCGTGCCTCGACGCGCCCGCCACGATCTCCGGGTCGTGGTTGCGCGAGAAGAAGGCGTACGACAGCGCGATCGAGGGGACCCTGCACGCGGCGCCCTCGAGCGCGCCGCCGAGCGTGCCCGAGCTGAGCGCGAACAGGGCCGTCGTGTTGCGGCCGTAGTTGGGACCGCTCAGGACCAGGTCGACGGCGCCGCGGTCGGCAAACATGTGGTGCAGGCCGATCTGGACGCACGAGGCCGGCGTGCCGTCGACGAGGACCCACTCCTCCTCTCCGGGGGTCGTCGTGGGCCGCCTGTGCGTGCTGCCCTCGCTCTCGGGCACGTCCTTGTCGAAGACCAGTCCCGCCGGGTGCGCCGGCGGCGGTGGCGGGCGGTAGTAGGTCGGCCGGACCGTGTGGCCGATCAGGTGGGCCTTGCCGATCCAGGACCGCTGCGTGTGCGGCAGGCAGACCGAGACCGTGTGGCCGGCGCCTTGGAGCTCCCGCACCAGGGTGTGAACGTAGGGCGACGACTGGGAGCTCGGAGGGCCGTCGTCGTTGACCACGAGGATGTGCATGGTTGGCGGCTGGGGGAATCTTGGGGGCTAGTATTATTCTCTGATGCTGTTCTCACTTGGAACCCCCCAAGAGGTTTGTTGATTATCCCTTTGTGCCTGGCTTGAGGCAAGCCTTGGGGCGAACTGTGACCAGCGGGGTGGACTGTGCTGCCAAAGTCGGACTGACGACAGAATGAACGAATTGTAGGGGTTATTTTTGCAGCAAAACTCCCTTTTTCGCCTTTGTCCCTAGATGTCACGAGCGATGCAGCTCGTGGCTCGAGGTTGTCTGCTTTCTTGCGTTTTTAGCTTTTAGAAGAATAGATGTTTAGACACTATTGCAAAGCACGACATCGCTCTACATCGCGGGGTAAGTAGAGTGTCTGGTTGCTTGGCTCCACTTTCCAGGCGGTACGGGTACGTCTAGGGGTAGGTAGACATTTGGCTGGAATGGCGAACGCAGTTAATCATTATGGTAAACGAATATAGTTCATACAAAAGCATATCATCTGTACATTCATTTGCGTTATTCTACAGTCTGAGATTCCTTTCAACCATAGAATAACTATCCTACGTACTGAAACCGAGCCGTCCGTCGTCTGCCGCCTCGTGGTGTCTTGGTCTAGGTTGCTCCGAGTGACAGCGACTTCGAAGCCCGTTTGCCAAAGATGACACCCAACCCATCTAAGGAACCAAGCGCCACATAGGAGACCAATACCAATTAAATCGTGAATACAAACAAGAGCTCTGAGACTAGGCGCAGAGCTCGCCGGCCCGTCGTTTCCGGGCATACAAAATCGTCAAACCTTCAATCGTCTCCCCCAAAAACAACCTCCATCCGGGTCATAGTCCTGTCTACCAGGCTCGCTTGCCCTCGGCTCAGACGGGCCAAGGAGGACAACAACTTTGTGCAAGCACAAGGAGCGGAGGGCCAGAAAAGAAAAACATAACAATCCAGGGGTACTCAGAATGGGCAAATCAAGAAAAAAAAGAGAAAAAAAAAAAAAACTTCTCGAGCACAAGTGCGCTTGAAAAGCATTAATTAGGTTGAAAACTACCGCATTTAAACGCGTGGGCGCTTGGCATCCGTAGGCGGCAGCGGGGGAGTTGTAGCCCTCTTGGACAAAGTACTGCGGGCATCGAGGCCGCCCTTGACGCGAGCCCAGCCGTCAAAAGGGCTGTTTGACTTGCGATGCTTGTGAATAGGCGTTTCCTCGACCGTCTTGCGCGAAGACCTCAGGAAACGTCCGGTGGTAGGGGGTGAGCGAGGTGCGTTTGGTGGAGCTGGCGTCATCGCTTTCTTGTCGATCTTGACCTTGGGTGTCGCCATGTATGCCTTGTCGCTGCTGGCGCCAGCAGATGATGCATGCTCATCAGCTGAGGTTTCTCCGTCGGCCGAGACCTCGCTGTTCTCAATTTGACTATCAATGGGATGGTCTTCAATGTCGGTCTCAGCCTCCTCATCCTCGTCTACGACTGGAGAACGCTTTGGCTCTGCAGGAGTCGCGACAGGGAAGAGGAGACGGCCCTTGAGCTTCTTTCCACGGGTATCTTGGTGGAAGATGCGCTTGCCCCGGCTGTGAAACTTGTTAGTTGTTTTTCAAAAAAAAAAGGAGGTTAATGTATGATGGTAAAGCTTACAAAACTTGAATGAAGCCTTCGTCTGAACGCTCACGAGCCTCCTTCAGTGATATGACGCCGCCCTCAGCAAGATGGACCTGGGCCTCGCTCGTCCTGGCCATCAAATCGTCATTACGACGTTGCCGGGCAGCAAGCCTCTGCGCCCGAGACTGTGAAGGACCGTCCACAAAAGGGTTTTCCGCATCCTCGTCACGAACAGGTACCCTATCATGGGAGTCTGTGAAGATGCTAATAGGATCTTCGGCTTCCTCGGCGGTGAAGCTGCCCATGGAGATACCAGTGTACTTGGTTGGACGCTTAATCCTGGACTGTGGCATGATGTCGTCGTCGTTAAAGAGGTTACGGGAGACGGCGTTGATATCGGCCTGCAATTGCTTAGAATGCTTGCGATGAGGCGTCTTGCTGGGAGTCGGTAGCATGCCAGTTTGCTCTGAGACTTCGGTGCGACCGAGGCTGGTGTGAGATGCCTGTTTTCCGGCATTTGAGGGGCCGAGAAGCGACGAGATGGAGCTATCGTCGACGGAAAACAACGCTGAGGACGAAGCGCCGACGCGCTTGGATGGCGCCTGCCTCTTGGTCGGCGACGCGGGGATCTCTGTACAGTCCATGGCGGGGCGTTTCTGTGGTGACGCTCGAGTGAGGGTAAAGCGATGCGATCGGGGAGCGGGAGCGGTCCTCGAATTTGCGGGCGAGGGAGTGCGTTCGGTCTTGCGATCTATTGTTGACGTTGCGACTTGTGATGAAAGGCGAGGCGATCGGCGAGGGTATGGTTCCCAAGAGTCGGCAAATCCCCAGCGTGGTGTGTCTGGAGTTTTGATCTCTTGTTGGGATTGAATCGGCGTTGTCGCACGTGGAGTTTCCATATTGACGGTAGGAAAAAAAAAAAAAAAAAAAGTGGGCGTCCTTCAAAAAAAAGTCGACCTTGGAACCTGGCGTGTTTCTTGTTCTGCAAAAAAAGAGGCAGCGTTTGTGTTTGTGTGCTGCTTTCTAGATGGCGTCAAAGGTAAGTCGGTGGGCGGAGGAAAGAGAAAGAGCTGCGAAACCAGGTAAACACGAGGACTCGACTGCGTCTCCACACCAACCGAATCTGACGAGAATGAACGACGCTGGCTGAAAAATCGGCGCTGAGGATGCAAAGTACACAAAATTTCAAGCTGTAAATAAATCTGCGAATGATAACATGCAATGGAAATGGAAATGAGGTCGCGCAAGCAGTTGATGATGGGTGCAGGTGTTGCAAGAGTAGAAGATAGGAAGGGCAGCTCTCGAGAGTTGCAATGAAAAGAAGAAGGCTGGGACTCGGGGTGGACTGGGGCTTGTGTTTGCAGGCTTTCGCCGGGCGACCATCGACGTTTGCAGTCAGGTCCCATAATTAGGTGGGGAATCAATTAAAGCCCTGGTCTGTTGGGGCAAGTCGCGTTACTGATCTACCGAACGAGCTAGGGCAATGGACGCGTTGTTGACGCGTTTCTACCCAATCATATGTACGTAAAGTATACATAGAGTGGGTATCTACCTAGGAGGGGCTACCAGGTACCTTGTTCATTCCCGCCGTACCGAGTAATGCTATTTATTATTGTGCACAGTCAACGGCAGCCCCCCCGTGCAGAAATAAAAACAACAAACGCACGTCATTAAGCCACTCCCGAGCGTATAGTACTGTAGTAATACGGATGCACATGGACCCTTGACTGAACACACACCCCCAGTTTGTGTTTGGTTCACCCGCACAACACTACATCGCCGACCCCAAATAATGTCCTCCCCAATCGACGACTCCAACCTCGTCTCATCGCCCATCAAGTCGGAAGGCGATGCAGCCCCCAGAACCCCCGCCAATATACCCAAAGCCTATGACGCGGGGGAAGCTCGCGATGCGGCCCTGCGCCGGGAGCTCGAAGGCGTGCGGAACATAAACGAGGTGATTGAGGGTGTAATCAGCAGCCTCCAAAAGGCTAAGGGCAACATGAATGTATGACTTCAAGCAGTCCGGCCAAACCTAGTGCCGACCAAGCAACAAAGGCTAACACCCCACCCCCTCGTTCCCTCCTGTCCCCTCGCCCAGACTGTTTCGCGCACCGTCGACAATGCCTCGGCCCTGCTCAACACTTGGACTCGTATATTATCGCAGACAGAGCATAACCAGCGCCTCATCATGGATCCCGAGTGGAAGGGCGCCACGGACGACCTGCAGGCCATCGAGGCCGAGGCCATCCAACGACAGATGGCCGCCGAGCGAAGGGCCGCCGAGGAGCAGCGCAGGCGGGAGGAGGCCCGGCGACGTGCCGAAGATGCCGAGCGCCATAGGGAGGCTGGTGCGGCGTCGAGCGCTTCTAGGGGCGGCCTGCGTGGAACCAGAGGTAGGGCCTCCCGGGGCATTTCACGTGGAGGGGCCGTGGGCAGCAGCTCGGCAAGTTCCAGCAACACTAGCGTCGCTGGCGTGTATAGCTCCAGAGGCAGCTCCAGAGGAAGCCCAGGCATAGGCAGGGGGATTGGCGGTACGAGAGGTACAGGAAATATGCCAAGCACGACAAAAGGTCGGGGCGTGCGATGAATTGAATACGAATTATGCCCGTCGTCAAAATCAAACACTAGATATCCAATCAACCCGATCGCCGTCCCTGTGGCCAAGATTAAGTGTACGAGGGATTTTTACTCAAGACATTCCAGATCTCATCGTCTCCTAAACAGCGCAATACTCCAGAACTCCAAATGGCCCGAATTCAAGCCGGGAAACGCATATCCATCCATGGCCCAACTTCGATAGTCACCAACGCCCCCCTTTACCAACTATTTCTTCTTGAAAAACTCGCTGAGCTTTTTCATGCCGGTGACATTAACCTTTTTCAGTTGCTTGACTCCCCTGCTCTCGTTTGCCTTTTTGCGCTTGTCCTCCTCCTCCATTTTTCTCCTCTTCTCATTCTTCTCCTCCTGCTCCTCGTCGAGTGCTCGTTTGCGCGAAAAGTCCGAGGCAGACCTGGTCAGCAGGGCCTCTTGTCGAAGCTTGGCTAGGCGGCCAAGGTAGTCATCCAGAGGCTTGAAGTCGGCAAACTTGGAGAAGGCACCGGACTCTGCTGACAGCAGATCCTTGAGCACGGCTGCCAGGGCCGGTGGGAGGTAGGTTGAGCAGATGAAGTTGAAGGCTATCCTTAGCTCCTGCAGTTTGACGACCTTTCCCGACGCCTCAATTGCAGCTACTACTGTTTCCGTCGCGGTAACAGTTTCCGCTTCACCTTCATCTACCGAGGTCGCAGCAGTCGACGCCTGGGACTTTGCGCTCTCAGTGCTGGTGGCCGACGATTGCGAGTCGTTGGAGTCGGCCAGCGGTGTCGAGTTCCTGTCCGAGTCATCCTGGGCCGGCTCGGCTGGGGCGGCAGCGGCACCATTGGGCGCCAGGCTCTTCTGGCCCAGGACTGGCGCCTCGAGCGCCTTCTTGACGAACTTGTCGTGCATGCTCCTGGGCAGCGTCATGCGCCTGGCCTTGTCCAGCACCAGACCCAGCAGCTTCTGCTCGCTCAGCCGGAACAGGTTCTCGTCGCCTGCCTCGACCGTGTCGCAAACGCACGCCATGCGGCCCTCCAGGAGCTCCCTGACGTTCTTCCAGCGCAGGATCTCGGACAGGTCGCTGGTCCCTTCCTCGGGCAGCAGGGCGTCGATGTGGTCCTCGCTGGTCAGGAACATGCGCTTGTCCGCGCCCGTGGCTTTTCTGGACGTGGCCGCCAGCGCCGGCAGCACGAGGAAGACGGGGTCGATCTTGGTCGCGACGTATAGCTCCGCCCCTTTGCTCAGCTCAGCCGTCAGGCGCACCTTTCGGGGCGGCTTCCCGTCGCCGTCGTCGTCGTTGCTGACGGTCCTGTCGGCATCTTCTTGCGTTATCAGCCAGCTCCGCGGTGTGGTCTTGGGTGCCGCGATCGCGGTGAACTCGTAGATGCCCGTCTCTGGGCAGACCAGGTAGCGAGTCGGCTTGGCGTATCGGGGGTTCGGTAGCGTTACTATCCTAGCGTCTGCTGTGGCATCTTTGGGCAGTATAAATAGTCTAGATGGCGTCTCTGACGGCGGCGGGAGCGAGTATCGGGATAGACAGGAAGAAGCCGAGGCGGGGGCTTTCTGGGTTGTTGTCGTGGACTTCCCGGCCCGTGTCCTGGCCATTGTGTATTATGCTGTGAGACTGTGAGATTTAAAATAAAGTTTGGGAAGAAGGGATGTGAAGAGGGAGTGGTCTAGTCTAGACCATATCCAGAGCCAAAGTTAATAGTATTAAAGAAAGTCGGATAGCAGACATACGTTGACTGGAGTTCTGGCAACTAACGACCCTAGAAGCAAGCAAATCCCTTTGGGCTAGAATAGAATTGGCACCCCCGGGCATCAGACGAAAGCAATTTGATCTGACATTCAATGCAAATAACACCCAAATGACGCGTCGCGCGTTCCCCAGCCCGCAGCCCCCGTCCTCAATAATGGCTGGCCGCCGCTCCCCTGTCGCGAGTAAACTACTGCCCCACTTCCCAGGAACAACAAGTTCCGCTTGGAATGTAACATACAACATCAGATCTGCCGGATTTACCATGGCGACGACAAGACTGCCCCAGGAAACATAGCCCGAGTCGCAACTCATCCAGATATTGCAGCCTTATTGGCGACGGTGACGGTAGTGTGTATGGATTTTTTGCTAGAAGTTTGTTCCCACAACGGCTTGCTAGCAAACTCTAGGCGAATGCGATCCGCGGAACGACTATACCATCAGCCAAAGGAGAGCCCACCGAAACCGCAATTCGTCGCCCAACAAACATACCTCGAAAACCCGATCTGAGGAGTGGTGAAACCGTCCCGATCTGGCCAATGCCTTGACGGTCGCACAACTTAGGGAGGGGGAACACTCACCTCTTCTCCTGCAAGGGAGACACAGCGCGAGGACAAACGGGGTCAACATCAGACAGACCCGCGAGGGACACACTCTTCAGACTCCATATACCAACCAATATGCCTCCATGTGAGTAGCGTTCATTCTCTGCTTCGTTACCAGCTCATTTCCTATACCCTCCATCTTGGCGCACAAGCACGAACACTAACATGAATACGTTCAAAAGCACAACCCTCAGACGAGCCCCAATGGCCGCCGCGATCGCCCCACGAAGTCCTCTTGAGCACTCCAGGCGGCCGCGAGAAGCTCCGACGGCTTGCTGAGCGCACCTCCCCCTCCCCGTCGCCAGCGAAACGCAAGATATCCAGGACGGCGAACTCTGCAATACCGCCAAGGTCAACGGGTGGTATTGGGGTAGGCATGGAACTGGACGGGGAAGACGACGAGGAAGAGGACGAGGAGATGCTGCAGCTCAAGCTGCAGGAGATCCAGGCCAAGCTCAAACTCAAAAAGCTCCAGGCCGCCAGGGGAGCGAACACCGCCGCCGCCGCCGCCTCCTCCTCCAGGCCTGCTTCGGGGGCGGAGACAAATACTAGTACGCGCCGGGTCCAGGCCAGGATGGCAGAGGCGACGACCACGTTAGCATCACGGACAGCTAGGGTGGAGCCCCCGCCGCCGCGGAGCGTCGAGGTGCCGGCCTCGCCGGTCAAGAAGGCCCCCCAACCGCAAAAGTCCCCCCTCAAGATCCAGCTCGGCATAGACAAGGGGCTGAGGGCCAAGGACGTGTCGCTGCGACGGTCGTCGTCGACTTTGCAACAGCGCTTGCTGGATGCCAGCAACGGGAGCACGGGGGCACCCCGGAGTGAAGGGGGCGACGGTGCGCCCGTGCGTCCGTTAAGCTTCAGCGAGCGCCTCGCAACGAAGAGGAATGAGGAGGCCGTGCAAGCCGAGAAGCAAAAGAGGATACAAAAAATAAGAAGCAGCGCATTCGCAATAGGCAGGGAAGAGGTGGAGGGCTACAAAAAGGCGGCGCAGGATCTTCCGGACATCCCAGATCTCCCGCAAGTCTACAGCCGCGAAGATATTGTCGGGGGAGCCAAGCTACAGAAAGAAGGCGGGTATATAAGGCGCAGTAATACTGCCCCCAGCCTCAAAGGTGGCAGGCCAGCCTCGGGGGCGGGAAGTGATGGCGGCCAAGCAAGCACAGGCACAGCGATTGCGTCAGAGGATGGGAACTCAAATAAGGACGAGGCGGCCTTTGAGTCGTACTCGGGCTTTCACCTCAAGAGGAGGATACTGCCGCATGACGTCGTCACGCGCTCAATCACGAGCAAGAAGGTATACTGCCTCAAAGACCTCATGCGCAAGGTCAAGGCCCCGGAATGGGAGCTGCCCGACGACGAATGCGACGTCGTGTGCTTCGCCATCCTGGCCGCCAAGTCGGAGCCGAGGTCGCACAAGCCGAGGACAGACAAGGACGGCAACGCAGTGGCGCAGGAGGGCAGGGGCAAGTACATGATCATGACGCTGGTGGACCTCAAGCTCGAGCTCGAGCTGTACCTCTTCGACGGCGGCTTCGACCGCTTCTGGAGGCTGACCCCTGGCACGGTCCTCGCCATCCTGAACCCGGTCATCATGAAGCCGCCCAAGGGCCGCGAGGCCACGGGTAGGTTCTCGCTCGTCATCAACTCGGACGAGGACACGATGCTCGAGGTGGGCATCGCGCGGGACCTGGGCTTCTGTCAGGCGATGCGCAAGGACGGCACGCACTGCCCGTCGTGGATCAACGGCAAGCGCACCGAGTTCTGCGAGTTCCACTCCAACGAGGCCATCAACAAGGCGCGCGCTGGACGGATGGAGCTCAACGGGTTCGGCTTTGGCGGCGGCGGCAGCAAGGCCCAGAGGTCAAAGGGAGCGAAAGAAGCTAATATGGACTTTCACCACGACCCGTGGAAGTATAAGAACTCCCGGGCGGGCGACTGGAAGACGCGCGATCAGCGCGAGGAGGCCAAGGCGGGCGCGTACGACCGCGAGACGCAGTCGCGCTTCTTCGTCAGCCGCTCGGCCAGCTCGGCATCGGTCATGGAGCGCGAGGGGGAGTACCTCGAGAGCCTGGAGCGCAAGGAGGCCCTCAAGCGCAAGCTCGCGCAGCAGGAGCAGGAGCGCGACATGGCCCGGAAGCTGGGCAGCCTAGGGACGGGGGCCGGGAGAGACTATATGCAGCGCCGGGCGGCCGGCAAAAAAGTCGGCGGCGGCGGCGGCGGTGGCCGGTCG
>JASAOQ010000342.1:0-10342 GCA_031306065.1 Pseudopyricularia cyperi | reverse complement strand
GGTCCAGGCATGCAGGGCGGGGTTTGGAGGGGTAGGACCAACGTCATAGCAACGCCATGGATTAGGGCTTTTGATCTCTTCATTTCCTCCTTCTGAAAGCACAAGAGATGGAAATGACAAAAAAAGACATCGTTGCTGCTGTTGCTGTTGCTGCTGCTGGGACATTAAAAACTTACAGTAGGTCGAACCGCTCTGGCGCTGGCAGTCGTCGCAATGGTCGTATCCGGTGACCAGGGGCGCGTCAACGTCCACCTTATAGGTGACAGCCTTGCAGAGGCAGTGTCCACTGAGAACCATTTTGGCCAGGGGAAGCTAGGTATATGTATGGCTGGAAAAGGCTCGATTTGGAAGTATGTCGAGTCAGATAGAGAGAGGTACCTTATATATGGCTGGTGTGTAGGTTGTAAGTTGATATATGGTAGAACGTTGCTTTGAACCGAGCCGCAAAATCTCTTCTGTACCAGCCAGGTGAAACTGGAGGAGAGAGAAAAGCCTCGAGAGGGCAGACTTACGGATGCAGACCTTTTATACCTGCACCAGCTAACTACCAGCTTACCCGTCAAGTGCAAAAGCGGAAGACGAGGCGAACACAAAAGACACTGTGGACTAACCCGATAAAGGGCCGGGGAACAGTCAAAAACCAACCGGGGAGCGTTTTCCGGTTTGCTTTTGCGCCCGGCTATGGGACCTTGCACAAATGCCAGAAGATGCATCTCTTCCAGTGGACGGTGCAGTACGCAGGTTGATATGAAAACCTGCAGGGCCAGCTAGGCGTCGTTGAGCCATTCTCCTTTTCCTCTGTACTCGGCAGGAAGGGAAGAACCTATGTACGACGTATAGGTACCTAGGTATATGCAAAGATTAGTTATGATGATAACAAGCCCCGATTAAGGCTGACAGAAGAAATGCTCCTTGCAATGGAGACAATCTTCGTCATAACACCCCGCATCAGAACGGGTCTAGATGTAGTATGCTCAGTAAGACAGCTCGTAAACCGCACATGCTTGACTTGGTTGGCAATTCAATAGGTTGACCGAACAGTGGCAACACTACCATGAGTCTGACGCTTATCATGCAGTCGGCTAAAATGCCGAAATCACCTCATCCAATCAACGTGATGGTGCACGCGGATAGACAAATATCATTGTCCATGAACTCTGTATATCTTATGCTGCGTGTACCAGCATCCTGTCTGCTGCAAAGAACAAGACTCCCGCAAATCCCCCTCGCAGGATGAACAATGCTGTCTCAAACAGCGGAACGATGCCAAGAGCCATCCTCTCCGCAAGAAAGAGCTTCAGAACCGCGTCCCCATATGACTGCTTGAGACCTGCATCGCCCGAGGACAGTACGAACGCGTCCATGGGTGAGATGCGGAATCCTCGGAGATCTCCGCTTTTCGTCATTCCCTCGTTGCTTTCGGTCGTCTGACTGGATTTCAAAGGCCGCTCGATGCGTGCCGGTCGACGCCGGAGGACTTGAATGGCTCTGAAAGTGGCAAAGTCCGCAAAGCTCGAGGCCTGCAGGATCGGAGATGGGGTCTTGAGGGCCAGCTTGGGCAGTAGCTCTGGCTTCGAGACCCATATCGTACTGCTGTCTCTGAGTTCGCAAAAGAATGCCTCGAGATCGTGTGCATAGCCTACAAACCTGCTATAGAAGGCGGGTGTGAGAACTTTGATGGTAAGCTCTTGGTCTCCCCAGCCACCCTGCTGCTTAGCATCTTCAGAGACCATGAGGTCCTCTGCAGTATCCTCAACACCGCTTGCATAGTATCTGACCGCTATAGCAGTGCCGGATTTTCCCACGACATAGGATCTGAGATAGGCCCTGAAGACCGACTCAAGCCTGCGTTCTATTTCGTCCGCCTCCCGCGAAATACTCTCTTTTAGTGGTTCGGGACGATACCAAACATGTAGCTTTTTGGCAAAGAAAAGGCGGCCTGCCTCCTTGACGATCCTCGGAAAGGTAACGAAGCCCACCCACCACCAACGTGCCAGGAAGGCAAGCTTCTGCCATGCTCCCAGACTCGATGGATCTTGGGCACTTCCTTCCGAGAAAATCCTGGCTACAATCTTCCCGTGTTCTTTGGAGGACCTGAGTACGATGCTCACGTCTACATTCCCGGGTCCTCGCATGTTTGGCGCGAGTACGTCTTTCGCAGTGATAGAGTACGTCCCCTTGCGCGAGTTGAATGGCGAGACATGAAAGTCTTTGGGCCATGTCTGTGTAAACTTGGTGGGCACTTGTGCTGGTGCCTCTGCTGCTGCGTCACCTTTGGTAACCCCCTCTGTTTCGGCATCAGCGATGCATTGGGGCTCGGAAGAAAGCAGATAGTACATCCGCCTCTCGCCAAAGGTGTTATTGACCTCCAAGACCATGGCAGCGAGGACCTTGTTGCTGTCGTAAAGATACCAAAAAGAGACGGGGTTGAAATGATATCCAAGAAATTTGGCGGCCGTGACCAAATATGCAAACGGATATAGCTGGGGGTCAGCTCCCTAGAAAGCCGCTGTCAAATTTAACTCTCATTGTCCGCCGCAGGTCTCCCAGCTTACCTGAGACTCCAAGAAATCGTCCAGCTTTCCCCTCAGTCCAAGATGGCCTCTTCCTCGCACAAGATAGTCGGCGGCATCAACTTGGTACCATGCATTCTGGTAAGCCAGGTCGGCGGACACCATGCCACCCGCAGACCCACTCCAGCCAACCGGAATCCCAACGAGCAGATAGGAGTAAGAGAAGGAATGCCTCTTGGGAAAGACGCGAGAGTGCGTCGTCCTGGACGGCAGCAAAAGCACTTTTCCGGGGCCATCCCATGGAGCAGAGGGTATTTTTGGCGAGGGCCGGAGTAACCAACGCCATGTCCATATCTGGACGAACCCGAAGCCGGTGCCGACCAAGGCAGCCAGCCAGGTGGTGGTGGTTGGATGTGGCAGGCCCAGGAGGCCAAGTATGGCATCCTGGTTCCTCCACAGGGTCAAGCCGGTCAAGACGGCGACATTTGTGAGAGATGGCCGGACAATAGCGTAGCACAACCAAGCCAGGGCAGCAGTGCTAGGGTTGACCGCCGAGTTGAGCATTTCTTGGACGCGGGCCATGTCGCTCGATGTATTGAATTCGAGTCGCATTGGCCTGCTTGGAGGATCGATGATCCAAGTTGTTCATTGGATTGCAAAAGCAGAGGTGTCAAAGAATGGATTGCACATTGAGACGTAAGGCTAGTCTAGTAGACCACCTGCAACCTGCAGCAGATGGGCGTGCAGGTAGGTGGTCATCGATTCTGTGGGATTGGATGCTTTTCGGGGGTTAGGACCAATACTTTGATTGATACGATTGCCTGCGGCCAGGGTTGGTGGCACAAGCAAACCGCGAATCGACCCTCCAAAACACAGCCCCTCCCTCCGTCGCCGAGATGACGAATCTTTTAATAGACCAAAGGAGCAAAGGCTGGCTACACGACATTCTTGCATCTCCCAAGATCCAATCCGTGTCACCATCCATTCTACGACGACAGTCAAGTGTTATCGATTCTGTTGGGATTCATATCTGCCCAGCATGTGAACCTGCCGGCCGGCTGGCAATTGACACCGATGCCTAGGTAATTATCCCCGGGCTTGCGGGCAGCCCGATGGACGCGGGGCAAACAGTAAGGGAAACACACATATAAAGATCCGTATCTGCTGCTTTGCCTCTCGCAATGCACACTGTACAGCAGCCTCACGCCCTCCCGTGCGCCTCTACGACGTACACTGCTGCAGACAAGCGCCTCGCTGCGCCTAGACTTGGGAGATTAGAGGCAATGATGTGTAAGCCAGCTAGCTGTGCACACGAGATTAGTCTAGACTAGATATTACCTGCCAGACCCCGGCATCGATGGTGGCGGTGAAATCCCATCCTGACTGGCACGGCGTACGGCAGCCCGTAAGCTGCGGTTGGGTGTTTTATTAAGCCCCAAGGTCCCTCCCCCGTTTGACTCAGAAACCCCACTGCCCTGGTTCCATAGCCTTCCAAGACCGCCACTTGGTATTTAGCGAGGACAGACATCATCGTTCGCGTCATACCCAACTGTCCGCCGTTTTACATCTTTTCACCTCTACTGTCACCGTTCGAAATACCTCCTCGACAGCCATCACATATATCCGTTCCAAACAGCAGTTCCAAACTTCAACACACTCTCCTTTAGATCCAACCTCACTTCATCGCGAGCCAACAGCCCACGTTCGGATTCCGAGCTGGATACAGAATACGTTGCAACCTTTTGCTTAAAAAAACAATCACCGCATAACATCACAATGTCCGACGACTGGGATACCGTCACCAAGATTGGCAGCAGGGTCGGCGGCAGTGGTGCTGGCGGTCCCCGCTTGACCACCATCAAGAACAAGAGCCAGCTCAATGCTGCTCAGCGCGCAGGTGGCGTTCTCGCAACCGAGAAGAAGTACGGCACTTCCAACTCTGTATGTGTCCCGTCATCATATCGCATTAGTTGTCGGTCGACTTGAACAACACACACTGACAAGGGCACTTTTGCTGGACTTTCAGAGCAGGGTTGAAGCCGGAGCCGGACAGTTCCTGACCAAGGTCGACCGATCTGACGACATTGTTAAGCCTAAGACCGGTGATAAGGAATTAGGCGACTACATCGCAAAGCTCCGCAACGACAACAAATGGGACCAATCCAAACTTGCTGGTTTTAGTGGTCTTAAAACCATAGAGATTAAGGAGATCGAGTCCGGAAAGGTACCCGCGCAAGAGAGGCAGTTGCTGGCAATCGAGAGGGCCTTGAAATTGCATGTGCGTGGCGCTCTCAAGGGTCAGCCAAAGGAAGGCAAACCGTTCAAGAGGAACCAGAAAGCAGAGGCAAAGAAGTGATTTTCTAAGAGACTCACGCCTAAATTAAGATACATTGTTACAACTGTTATGAACACTAGCTGCCTTGTGCCACCGATAGCAGGCAAACAATCGCACAACTACATATATTTGACGTACACAGCGTTGATTTGGCAACAAGTTTTTTTTCTTTTTTTTTTCTTTTTTGGCTTGCATTGGACCTGATAAAGTCTTTGCAACTGATCAAAAGACAGATTAGGAAACACAGCAACTTCAGACTTGAGATTTATCGAATCAATCGGGAGCCATCATCGTCGTATAGGTAGGTACCTGTCAACACAAATTATTCAGCCGTAACCCGAACTTGGAACCTATGCCAACAGAAGCGCCTGCCTGCCTGTGCCCAAAAGAGGTGATTGTGAGGTGATGAGTATCCGGATGTCCACTCAGTCCCTACTACTAATTAGCTTCAAGGTATCGTATTGAAGGAAATCGGCGACCTCCTCGCTTCCCCGCCCAAAAAAAATCCCTGTCTCTCTTCTCTGCAGCGGCCCTTTATCTTGACCAATCGATCGTTTGCATACAGAGGGCCCAGCCTGGGTGCTACGATGCCATGGATCACGGCGTTTGCGCAGCCTTGCCGGCCGCTGGGTGATTCCCCCGAACGCATCACATCGCTAAAGGTCTGTTTTACGTTTCATTGCAGATGCCTGTTGGCCCTAGAAGAACACAACGCCAGGCAAAATGCTTTGCTCACTGTGTGAGGGGGTTTCCATCGAGCGCCTGGTCGAACTTGCCCATGAAGAATATATCGGGGGCATGTTCCCGCATCATGCCTTCTACCAACATCATGCCTCGATCGAAGACCTTATCGGCTCGGCCAAGAGTGGCTGCGAGCTCTGCCAGTTTATCGTCGCCTGTGCCGAGGCTACCCCGAGCTCAGCACACGAAGACGAGGAGCATTCGGTTCTGGCTTTCTGCCAGGAGCTACAGATGCGTAGCACGGATGTCAAGATGGCTATACATGCCCACCATACCAGGGATGAAGAAGGCCTCGAGCAGGTCAAGCTGCTTGACACTTTGCGAATATGGTTTGGTCCAAACCACCCATATAGCTATCGGGAAATGGAAGAGTTTTGCCATTTGGAAGAGCCGTTAAACCTGAACATCGTTGTCCCACGAGGTAAGGTTGATTCACTTACAGTCAAATATCTCCCCTCTAAGCTGTTGACATGCAAGTCAAAGACCAGCAAATAAAGCTTGGAAACCACCGCATTGGGAGAAATCAGCTCGACCCTGACCTTGCGTCGCAAAACAACTTCAACGTTGCGCGTTCATGGTTCGCCGATTGCTGTAAGAAACACAAGAGCTGCCCTCCGAGACGAGAAACAACAGCACCCACGAGGCTTGTCGATGTCGGCGAGGCACCTTGCTTTCATGTGCGTCTCGTGCAGAACCTCGGGAGGCAAGTGGAATACGCCGCTCTGAGTCACTGTTGGGGAGGTCCTATCAAGTCGAGTCTGCGCCAGGAGAACTTGGATGCCTTCCTTGAAGGGCTCCCGTGGGCGGACTTGCCAGCAAACTTCCAAGATGCCATCCTCATCGCGAGAGAGATGGAGTTGAGATACATATGGATTGACTCTTTATGTATCATCCAAGATTCCAAGCAAGACTGGATTGTCGAGTCGGCCAAGATGACGGAACTCTACCCGAATGCATCATTCACCATATGTGCGGCGGCATCGGACGCGAGCTACTGTGGCATACTTGGCCGAACCCAACCTTCTGAAAATGGCAATTGTGAGGTCGCACAAGGTAGCTGTCACACGACGAATCTCCGCGTGTTCTCACATTCAAACTCGGACGATTCTACAGTCACGCTCGCCCGTTACAGACCCTCTTTCTTCGTGACCGATCATCGCAAGTACAAATGGGAATCGGCCGACGAGAATATGTTAGACGTTGAGTACTACGGTTCTTTAAGCAAGCGAGCCTGGGCCTTGCAAGAGAAAATTCTTTCGTCGAGGCGCCTGGTATATGGTAAGCAGCAGATTTACTGGATCTGTGTTGAGGGTTGCCAGAGCTCCGATGGCCTGCCCAATTGCTACTTAACAGCCAAAAATTACGAATATCCGCCAATAATGAGGCTCTTTCACAGTCCGCTTATCCAAGACAATGCCGCCGTGCTTTCAAACAACCAGCTCGCGGAGATCCAAGATGCTTACTACAATATGACATCCAACATATACACTAATAGAAGCTTGACGGTGCCGTCGGATAAATTGCCGGCCTTTGCGGGTCTTGCAAAGAGATTCCATACCATATTTGGCGGGACCTACCTAGCCGGGCTGTGGTCGACCGACATTCACCGCGGAATCAGCTGGTTCGACCCTGACGGCCCGTGGCCACACGCTCCCTCGCGGCCATATAGGGCTCCATCATGGTCTTGGGCCTCCCAGGGACATCAAGTCAACTTCATGCTCTCAGTTGACAACGGTGCCCGGTCATGCTACTGCGTCCAGTACTCAAGGTTTGACCTGTTGGACTTTCACGTGGATCTTCTGGACCGCAACAGCCCGTACGGTCAAGTCAATTATGCCTCACTCTCTGTTCGGGGACGCACCAGGCAGCTGGTACGCTTCAGACAGTCTGCCCGGCCCCGTGAGGCGGAAAGCGCTGAGGGTGCTTGCGAAATCATGTGCTGGTTTGACGATACGAGCTTCAAGCCGCGAGAACTTCTGATGGCCGAGATAGAGGGGCGGAAATGCCTACTCTGGGAAGTGGATGAACTGGACCCCGAATACAGTGGATGGGGCTTCTTCCCGCTCGCCCCCGAGAAAGAGTTTACGATGCTGGTGTTGGAGGCTACGCACGGCTGCTATCCTAGGTACCATACAGATGCTGCATCCGCTCCCACTTCCGTCGTTGAAGAGCTCGGGGATGGCGAAGGAGACTCGGACGAAGGGGCCGTGGGGCCAGCGATAGTTCAAGAAGACGAAGAAGCAGGGTACATTTCGTCACCCATCCGCCGCAGCTCGACTTTCGAAGACAGTACAAGTGCTCAGTTGGCATATACGGACCCGGAAATCTGGTCGGATGCGGAAGAAGGCTCGGAGAATGGCGGCAACTGGACGGGCGGAGAGGAATTGCTTGCGGATGGCTGTATCGATTTCCACGATCACGGCCAAGAGAACTCGGCGGACGTCGAGGAAGAGGAGGCCAGGATTGAGTGCCTGGTACTCGAGCAAGGCTTAGAGCAGGGACAGATTGTCTACACCAAGGTCGGGGTGATGTCGCTGTTCGCGCCGCTGAGCTTCCTTGAGGACTGGGATGTGGATACTTTGACTTTGATTTAGACTAGAGGATAACGTGTTATGGGACTTGCGTCGATACCAACCAAATCATGAAGCAACGTAATGATTCAATAAACGAAACTCGGCTCTCTTGATGTCTTCGGTCGGTCTTTCGTACACAGGGTTACATAAGCGGCTAGTTGGCAGTTTGTTGTTGTTGCCCAGGTACCCCAGATTCCCCATTTGCGGGGAAATTGGATGGCAGCTCGGCTGAGAACAAACAGTATCCAATAACAGCCCACTGGCTTGCTGTTGCTGTGCCTTTCCGGGGGCGGAGTTTGGCTTCCGCAAAAGGATGGATATGTTTTATTCCGCTGGAGAAGACTTTGATAGACACGTAATGTTAACTGTCTGTTGAACTAAAAGTGGTATGTTTTGGCAATGTGTATATTTGCTTGAGATATTTTATTGTTATTGTTTTTCTTTTTCTTTTTCTTTTTCTTTCTTTCCCAAGCAACAATCCACATCTCCACTTCACCAGATATAAGGCGAGATTTTCGGGCATCGTTTTGGGCACCAGACCACCCATACATGAACCAGACAGGTACCTACTTTATATGTTTGAGGCGCCGCCCTGTCTAATGTCTTCCTCGCCAAAGGCAATAATAGCGGATCATCCAATCTTGCCGTCTCCGGGGAAGGCCGGACTGGAACCCAAACAAGTTAAACAGGCCTCCTGGAAGCGAAGCCGCTAAAGATGGATAATACCGGACATTTTCTATTCCAGAACAATTTTTTTTCTTTCTTCTCTGGGGCAACCAGCCAGTCAGGTTTTGAAATCCTTGCTCGGACCCAGGAATGTGGGAAAGCAAAAGAAATTTTCTTTGATTGTTCTATTTTCCACAACCTTCTCTCTCCCTTCCTCCCCGCGGGCGCGCAAAGTGGGAGCGAGCCCCGGTGTCGCCGTTAGTGCTGGCCGTGGTTCTAATTATTTTCACTTAGTTTTAGCACTTGCGAAATCTCTGACAAGGTGGAGTAAGGATTTAGCAGGGTGTCTAGAATGGACCATGGTATGATGAACGTCCGCTGTTCATACGGTAAGCCATCTTTTTTTTTCTTTCTTTTTTTCTACCCCGTCCCAAAAAGCTGGGACCGCCAGCGCCGGATTTATGATCCGGTTAACTACTGTGTGCTTTGATGGGTTTTGGGAGACGGAGGGAGGGAGGATGATTGTGTGTACCCGTCCGTGCCTTTTGACCCTTGGGGTACCTTATCTAGACCGGTATACCTACCTTAGGACGGCCGGTATATCTAGCTTGAGGGTTCGTTCCGGAGGCTGCGATACGTTTATGTGTGAGGTGTGTGTATGTGCTTTGCTTTATCTATTCCCGCACGGCCGCACACCGCATCTTTTTGCCATTCCTTTTGGGGATGTCAAGAGCCTTGGCTTGCTTCTTTTTTTTTATTTTTTTTTAATCCCGGCTTGCGTAATGTTCTTTTCGCCTCCTTTCTTGAACGAGACAAAAAGAACAGTGTCCCAGCCAGTCATCTGGCGGAATGCCGGCTGCTTGCCTCATTCATTGCGGTGTGCACGACGTCCCGCCCTGCTCCCTGCTCCCTGCTCCCTGCTCCCTTTTTTGGGGGTCCCAGCCCAACAAACGACAGATAGATAGAGAGGAAGAGTTTCCGTTACCGTCGCCCAGAGTGATTGGATCCAAAGCTGATGATCCAGGGCACAAAGTTATTTGTCTTTCTTTCCTTTCTTTGTTTTGCGAAATCCGCACCGCTGGTCGCATTACCGTCTTGTCTATGCAGGGATGATGAAAATTTCTTGCTCCCCTTGTCAATAAAAGAAAGAGAAAAGAAGCCCATATCCGTTTATCTAGTCTAGACCAAACCCAGGGAGTATTCCAATATCAGTCCGTTCTATAATATCCATAACTGAGAATCGGTAGATAAGCCAGCCTGCTATGAGGCGATGAATGCTCTCTATGCTGTACAGTAAGGTCATGAGTAAGGTGGCATTGCCCTGGACTAACTAGTAGAACCGAACCCATCCATGCCTTTCACCTGGCCAGGCTTATACGGTATTATTACTATTACAGCAACAGCAGCAACAACAACAACAAAACAACAACAGCAACCAAAAGCTTGGAACAATCCCGTTCATCTGTGCGACCCCCCAAAGAGCATGGATGGTAAGGGGAGAAAGGAAGCGACCA
>JASAOQ010000341.1:0-21656 GCA_031306065.1 Pseudopyricularia cyperi | reverse complement strand
AACAAAAAAAAAAAAAAAAAAAAAAAAGATTAATTCGACTTTTCCCACATCTGAAACTCGTACTCGATCCCATTCTCCTCCTGCACGCCCTCGGGCACCTCCTCGCCCACCCAGGCGTCGTGCTCCGGCTTGCTAGCCCTCCTCCAGACCGCCGCCCCTCCCTCCTCTCCGCCCTCACCGCCCAGCCGCAGCGCCATGGACGTGTCGCACTCAAAGTCGGACAGCACGCTCGTCAACAGCACCCGCCGCGTCTCAGGCAGGCCCAGGGCCGCGTCGTAGATCTGCGCCCCGCCGATGACGAAGACCCTGCCTACGCCGCCGCCGCCGCCGCCGCCGTCAGACGCCGGCTGATCCCGGAGGCGGGAGAGGTAAGCCAGCGCCTCGGGGAGGGAGGGTGCGTGGACCACGGGCTGCTCTGCGGACGGCGCCGGAGCCGGCGGCGCTGCTGTTGCTGCTGCTGTTTCGAGGGGCGGGAACGACCGGCTCAGCACAACGTTCAGCCGGCCCTTGAGCGGACGAAACTTGGGCGGTATGCTGTCCCATGTCTTGCGGCCCATTATGACGGCGTTGAGGGCCGCCGACGTTTGCTGTGCATTCTCTATTTTTTAGCTGGGGTTTTGGTTTTTGGGATGGGTAGTAACAAAATCGAAACAACAACGGATGGAGAAATGGGAAATACAGTAATAATAAGAGAGATAGGAAAAAAAAAATTACCTCCGCTGCATCCACGCGCCTTGTGACACGGGCAAAGTAGGCCATCTCCTTCTTGAGGCCGGTCCACGGCAGGGTCCCCGCGCGGCCTATGCCCATGTCCCGCGTCGCGGCGACGATCAGGGTGAGCTCCATTGGCGATGCCGGCATTGTGTTGGATTGGGTATCGCCACTGGCGGCTATGTTCATCTGCTTTGTTTTCTTCGTTGGACAATGGTTTTGGCGCCGAGGTGCAGTTTTTCCCTTTGCGTGCACGATTGGTTTTTCGCGAGTTCAAAATTGTTAACAAGGCAGAAGAACTTTGCTTGTTCAATGGACAAATGTTGTGTATTTTTCCTTGGCCGCCCAAATTCCACAATGCCGACGCGTAAACCACTTGGTATTTACAACTTCACACAGGGACATGCGGTCGTCTATAAGTACGGTTTTCATCACTGGGTCTACTCTATTTAGATTTAGCACTGTAAGCACACCGGTCTATCGTCCCGATGGGCTATGGCTATGTAGGTGTCTACAGAAAGCTTCATGTATGCCTCGTCCGTACCTGCACATTACGATTCAGATCCAGGTGGATCTCGAACAAACGACCTGCTAGTGACCTTGAAAGCATTGTTTCCCATCACAGAATATAGCCTCCGTTACCTAGACACCGCCACTCCCTCACACTCGTGCTCTCCTCCAACTCGACACACCACCAGAGCACCTGCCTCGCCTTCTCGGTCTGGCCACTCTCCTCATGCGCTCTTGCGAGGGCAAACCACGCCTCGGACATGTTCCACGTCGTGCCCAGCTTCGTCAAGCCCGACAACAAGCCGTATGCGCGATCCCGCGCCGCCAGCCGGTCGACTATGGGCAGCGACAGGGCTTTGTGCGGCGCCTTGAGCTCGGAGTCCGAGTCGTCTGTGACATGGGGCTTGGGCGTGGGCTCCTTGGGGCTCGCAAGCCCAGCAGCTACGATATTTTGCCGAGGTTGCGCTTGAGTCGGCGTCTCTACAGTCCTCAGACCAAGGGGTTCCTTGGGCAGACTGGACTCCTCCTTCGGCTTGGGGCGCTTCTCCTCCTCGCCTACGATGGGAAGGTCCTGAGATGATCTGGTTCCGGTGGTCATGTTATGGCCGTTAAACTGTAGACCGGGGATTGCTGGCGGAGGTGGCAGTTTCTCGCTGTATACATCCAGCAGAATGTTTGACAGCCCGATAGTCGCGGCTGGATGGGCCGGACAATGTGTGAGCGCTGTCTCAAACTCGGACCGTGCAGAGTATGGAACATCCTTTGCAACCGAGAGATTTCCCATCTGTGATTAATCAGGTCGAGTTAGCCGATGCCTTCATCGATCCTAGGTGCAGAACGGGCAACATGGCCAGGTAGAACTCACCTCAGCCCAGACGTCGCCCCATAGCTCGTCAATACTCTTACTGTTGGCCCAGCCCGCGTTACTGAATGAAACCCTTTCTTCCTTGGCAACGGCGGCCTCCAATACTTGTAGGAGCCTCTGAGCCTCCGCAATGGCGGCCTTGGCGTCATCGTGGAGTCCAGCGCGGCGATAGAATCCTGCAATCATCAACCAAACCTTGATGAGGATCGTGCTCCTCCGCTGCTCCTCGTTGATCTTGGGAAACTGAATCAACGGCAGGAGCAGAGGACTGAACTCGATTGAGCCTCTCGAGACATCCGAGAAGTCTGCCGCCGACGTCCTCCCCTTGGACGACGACGCGAACGACTCTGCCTGTGAGAATGTCCGCGTGAGCGCTGCAGGGGCACCCGCAGACGAGGGCGGCCTCTTTGCGGCCGACGCAAAGAAGTCGGCAGATGGTCCCGTCTCGCCGATGGGAGTGAAGTAGCTCTCTCCGTCCACCACGGTCGGTTGTTGCAGTGTTGGCCCAACGCTCACCGATCGCCTACGACTGCGGTCCTTCTTGCGCAAGCTTTGGCGCCTCTGTGACTGGCTCCTACCAGAAACAGTTGCCGCTTTCTCGGCATAATTGGTCTCACTGACATCTCCGTCCTCTTGGGTGACTTGGATGGTTGGCGCCATGCTGTGGGTTGTTGTGGGGCGCGAGTTTATGGGCTCAAGCGTCGATGCTTGCCTAGTAGATGGTCTTCCGGACCTTTCCTTGTCCCCCGACCTCCCAAATATGCTACCCCTGATGCTCCGAATTGTGCCTGCAGAGCTCTTGGGTCCTTGTGCCGTCCTGGGTGGGGATGTCTTCTTCTCTCCAACGCTGCCAAAAAGCCTATTGAAAAGGCTGAGGAGTTCCAGGCTGGCGTTGACGGCGACCTTGGGGCCCTCGAGAAGCTCAACGAGCGCAAGCTGTGTCATCTTGACCTCGAGGATACTCTCCTTCTCAAAGTCCTCCATCCCATCCACCAAGCCCCTGCCATGCTCTGCTTCGTTAAGGTGATCACTCCTAAAGACGTTTTCGCTTCCGAAGAGAACAGAAGGGTCCTTGAACTGCTCAAATGCGCCCTCACACGCGCGAGCGGCCATGACAAAGTCCTGACGAGCACTCAGAAGCAGTGATAGCAGATGCCACACAGGGACGAGCGCCCGCTCTCTCCAATAAGGGCCGTTATGCAAGTCATTTTGGGTCCCAGGCGACGTCTTCCCCAGGAGGAGGGCAGACTTGGCGAGCTCTATAGCGGGAGTGAGCTCCCGCTGCTCCGCAAGCAAAACAGCGAGGGCAAAGATGCCTCTGACGTCGCCAGTACGCTTGAGGTCACCAGACAACGACTTCTTTAGGCTCTTGATGGCCTTGGCGTGAATGTCTCCTCTGTTGGCCGAATCAAAAGTCATCCGTGCCCATTGCGCATTGGCTAGACCAATAGCCTGCCAAGCAAGGGCTACTATCCTCGGGGGCACAACCTCGCCTGCCGCGCTGAAAGCGCTCTCATCCTCGCGAAGTGAATTTTCTGTTTCGGCCTGTGGCTGGGCGGGTAGTTTGTTGAGAATTTCCTCGAGCTCAGCTGCGAGCTCCATGGCCCTCTCCGAAGCCTGGCGCTGGCCATACCTGCACAGAGTGGCGATGGCAGCCGCTATTGATTCAAGTACTGTAGCCTCGTCATCCAGACTAGGCTCGGGATGACCCGACTTTTGCACTCGAGCCTTGCCCTTCTTGACAAGCTCCAGGTACGAGTCAAATGCCTTGAAGCCAAGGTCGAACTCTGCAACCGAGATATGGATGATGAACAGGTGACGAAGGATCGAGGTGGAGTGGTATGTCTTCATGGACGCCCGGTATAGCGTGTCCATAACCCCACGACTGAGTCCTTCCCTGCCGCCTGGGCCAAGGTCCTGCTCCCGCCATCCTCGCCCACAGAGGATCCTCCAGTTCTGGCAGCTTAGGTGGACGAATTCTTCAATCTCCTCCCTCTCCTCTTCGGCATTTGGAAATTCTGTTTCGTTGAGCAGCAGAGTCTCGTATATCTTTTCCACGGTCTTCAACTCGGCCCTCAGCTGGTTTCTCGCGGATGAGTCGTTGGACGCTGGGGCGGCGATGAAGCCAGTCGGGAAGGCCAGGTCCTGCTCCACAATGGCGGACAGGGCGGCATAGTACTGACCCCAGATGACGCGCCGAGGGATGGAGCCGCGGAAGCCGTAACCACCAGAAACCGGAACACCCTTGGCCGACTCCCAGTATCTAGCCCAGGAGCGGTAGCAAGCCAGGCTGGCGGGGTCATCCAGTGTGGTCTCTCCCTTTTCCAGCGAGCTGCTAAACATCATGCAGTACTCTGTCAGAAAGAGCTCGGACCAGTAGCGCAGCTGCTTGCGTGATTTTTGGTTCGTCCACTCGGCCGATAGCGGCGGGAGGCCATCCTTGAAGACGAGGAGGGCCTCACGTCGGTTCCCAGCTCGGGCTAGCACATTGGCGCGCAGGTAGGCCGACTTTATGGAGCAGACCCGAGTCCACTCCGAGACCTGATTCTCGGATATCTGGTCTGATTCGAATGCCCTAGGCAATCGAACGGCTGCGAGGTGGTACTCTCCGACGACCCAATGCAGCCACCCGACGCAGACGTTGGCCTGGAATTTATCCTCGGGGTGGGACGTCTCTGCGTCGATGGCGGCCAGGAGTCGGGGGAGTTCGCTTGAGACTTCGAGTTCTTTGGCGGCGGCGTCTGCAGTAGCCGGCCGTTCGGGGCTGGGGGAGAGCTTCTGGGCGTTCTTCTCGATGGCGCATTCGATCTCGGCGGTGAGAGTCAGGCCTATCAAAGAGAGTGATCAGTCCAGCGTTGGAAAGGGATGGGAAACACAATGACAAACAGCGGTAGAAGGCTTTTCATCCGAAGGGCGGCGTACATTTTCGATCCGGCGCATGCTTCCGTACTTTGCGCACAAGCTCGGGAACAGCGTCCCAGTCGCCATCGCAGCGAGCATCGCGAAGGGCCTGTATGTAGTTTGCAGCTTTCTATTGGTGGCGACACACGTTGCTCGATGGTTAGTTTATTGTCCCGCGGGTGTTTCGACGAGGGCAGCTTGAGGGAGATCATCCAGAGCAATGGGAAGCTTACACTCATGGCTGCGTGTCTCCCCGAGGCAGGGCGGGCGTAGTGATGAGTGAGGTTGCAAGTCGGTGAAAGAGCGTAAGCGGTGATAGTTGTTCCGTCACTGCATGTCTGAGAGGAGCTGGCGCAGAGGAGGGCATGGGCCTAGTGAAAACTATGTTTGACGAGATGTACAGCCCTCGCATCAATCCAGCAGTCTTTTTTTGCCTTTCTTTCTTTTCTGCATGGACAGAAAGTATCACGGCTCAGCACCGCAAAAAGTTCTATATCATATAGCAAGTACGTCGTACTGACAGGCCCAGGGTCATGGAATTGAATCAAGCAAGGTCAGGGACCAGCATTCAGCCTTCAGGGCCCTGGTACTGGGCATGTCAGTCAGTGAGTGGAGTTGGAAATTTCTTTCACATGCGGCGCGGCGCGTAGCGGCGATTTCCATGCAAGGCAAAAGTGCAATACATAACAGCGTTTCAGGCCGACTCAACACCAAGAAAATAATTATTCTCACGCCGTGATGATTATATTCTCTTATGATCTGCCCAAGACAAGACAAGACACGGCAGGCATTGATTGATCTTTGCATTTCGAAGCTGTCAAGCAAAAATAGACCATAGCTCGTATCTAATCAACCAGACGGTGGTGGTGGTAGCGACTAGGAACATACCTTCTATACACACACACACACAATGTCTGCCACCTCTGACCTCCGCGTCGCATGCCGGAAGCTCAACTCGACACAAGGAAACGACCTCCTCAGTGTCTGCCCGAGTCTTGTTCAGCATGTCCTTCACTCCGGTCGCCCATTGTCGGCACCGACAGAGCAGAAGCCCAAGGACAGCGGCAACGAGGCAGCAATGCTTGTGCACAAGCTCAAGACTCACATCGGCACCCTCTTGAACGGAAAGACGCCCGCAAGCCGTTTCGCCGGCATGGCTCTGGTCAAGTCGGTTGTCGACACCGGCGGCTGGGAATGTCTAAGAGCTTCCGAGCCCTGGGTTAGGGGGCTCTTGTCTATGCTTCAGGTAAGAAGAGGAAATATTGTGTGCCGTCTGTGGCCCTGCCCCGAGTGACAGAACTGACTTTTGTGTCCAGAAATCTGACCCCGTGTCGGCAAAAGAGCTTTGCGTTGTGACTTTGGCGAGGATCTACACTCTGCTACATGCGTACCCTACGCTGGTACGGGAGATTGCTACCCCTACTCTGCCAACCTTTGCAAACGCCTGTCTTCAGATCCTGAAGCTCTCGCCGGCGGCCAAGTCCCCCAAGGCACCGCTAGAATTCATCGAGATCATCGTCGGCGCCATCTGCGCCCTTGTGCCCCTGTACCCAACGACTCTGCGCCCCTTCAACGCGCAGATCAAGGCCGCTATTCGGCCGTACCTGGCGCCTACTTCTTCGGACTCTACAGTTGTACCTTCGAGCCTTCAGCGGGCTTCAGGGCGCCTTGCAGTGCTCCTACATCATACTGCACCCAAGAACACGCATTCCGAAGAGTGGGCGAGCCTGCTTGCGGCGTGGATCAAGGATTCTCACGCTACAGCAGACCAAGTCTTCCGGGCCGTGAATGAGTCCTGGGAGCCTTCGGTGGGACATGCAACGCGCAACGTCTCGACCAGCGGCGAGCCAGAAGGGGGTAGTAACCTGACGGAAGAGCTGCCGGCGTGGTCGGGCCTGAGCAGCGGAGCACAAAGGCTCATAGGCCTCGTTGAGGCGCTATCAGCGGCGATACAGACCGCCACCAAATCCACCGTGACACTTCCTGTCGCTGCACTCACCGACCTCGCGTCGCGGGTCTTACTCGTGACTGCCCCGGTTCCCGGTAGCCATGAGCGCGATCTTGGCACCCAGCTCAACCCAGGAATCGGCCGAGAGGAGCGCGACGAGCTCTGGAGCGTGCTCCCGCATCTCCATGTTGCGGCGCTTCAGCTTCAGCTTTCGCTGGTACGGCGCCTGGGCAAGAGCTCGATACCGCTCAGCTCCGCAATGATCGACCAAGCGGTGCGAGCCCAGGCTTCGAGCCCTCAGCTTACAGCCACCCGCCGAGTCGTCTTTACCCTGGTCCGCGAGGTTCTCCTCGTCTGTGGGCCAACCTTGACAAAATTCTCAGTCGATTCCCTATGCCCAGTCATCCAAAGCTGCTGCCACGACCTCCTCGCCGCCGCCGGGTTTGCGCCGGAAGAAAAGTCCCTTGAGCAAAATCCCAGCAAGAACAGCACCAAAACCGGCGCCGGGAAGTCAGCAAGCGTCCAGGCCAACGCCGACCTCTTCCTGCCCAACAAGGACAAGGAGTCCGGCACCAGCCAGCGCAAGCCGGTCGACTCGAACAAGGAACTGCTCGCAGCGGCCCGTGGCCTGCTGGAGGCTTCGCTGTCGCACCTCCCGCAGCACCACCTGAGGAAGGCCGAGCGCGCCCTGCTCGACCGCACCGCCATACTCTCGCGCAGCAAGGCGGCGATGGTCGCGGGCGTGCTGCACCCGTACGTGGACAAGAGCGGGCGGCTGTTTGCCAATACGTACCCGTTCCTGGCCCGGCAGTACCCGCAAGACGCCGACGTGGAGCTGCTGAGGAGCAACCTGCGCGTCAAGCCGCACCACTTTGGGAACGTCTTCGCGACCGGGAAGGGCCGAGGCGATAATGATGGGGAGGAGGAAGAGGAGAGCGATGTGGACGAGGAACCGTCCGCTAGGTTTTCCGCAGTGACTGCTACCGTTGGCGAGGATATAACAGTCAATCCCGACGCTGTAGAAGTCGAGGACTCGGCCTTGAAAACCGCTGGCTTTTCGCAACACCTCCAAAGTATCGAGATGGAAGTGGATAGCATACCCTTGGACGGGAACAAGGACGGGGCTGGAGAGGCAAACTTTGTGCCCCTAGTGCTCAAGCGCAAGAGCGTCGAGATCGAGTCCGAGGCCCCTGCCAAGAGGCAGGACAAGGGGATAGCGGCCGATGTCGCAGTGCCTGTCGATGATGCAAGTGACAGCAATGACGAGAGCGTACACCTTGAGATGGCATTTGACGACGAAGAGGACGAGGATTGATGTGCAGGGAATTGAATGATAGTATTTCTAGAATATCCCAAGCTTCGAAATCTTGCAAAATAAAAGCTACGGGACAAGTTGGTCCGAAGTAAAAACCTATTACCTTGGCCCATTCAACTGTGCGTTGTCGGATCCGTTGTGCTACGTACTAGAACTAGACTAGACTAGTCCAAACCTCTGGTTTACCTTATATTGTAAGGTTGGTTACTACCGATGCCTTGACCCGCCCATAATCGCTCAGTTTTAGTATCCTAGATTTTAAAGTGGTATCTAGCCAAGGAATAGGCAATCGGCTCGACAAACAACCGCGCAGAAAAGCCAGGTATATGTCCGGTTTACACTAATCCCGCAACCAGGCCCTCCGCTTCTCCTCTTTCCTCGCCTTCCTCTTCTCCTTGAAGTGCTTCAGCTCGCCCTTGGTCAGGCGCTTGCCAGACCTCTCGGCCTTGAGGCTGCGGCCGTCGTGCGAGTTAGCCGCCGCGTCGACGTCAAAGAACGCGCCCATCTGCCGCCGCGACTTGGCCTCGTCGCTATGGCGCTCGGGTCCGCTCCCAGGCTGCTGGAACTGGCCCGTCCATCGGTTGAAGTGGGCGCCTGAAGCGTGGAGCGCCGCCACCGGATCGACTGAGACGGTCGTGTCGACGACGCCGGCTGGCCCGCCCTCATCGTCCTCGAGCACCCGGCCCAACTTCTTTTGGTCCGCCAGCCAGTCGTCATAATCTCCATGTATGGCTGGGTTGTAACCCCCTGCGGCGGTGGGAAGCGGAGGCGGCGCTGGAGTCGCGTCGGCGGCGGTCGAGGTTACGGTCTGACGTGGGTTCTCCCACGTGGTTTGGCCGGTGAAACGATTGAGGAAGTAGTACGCCTGGTGCGCTGGGTCCCACTGGTACGTCCAGCCGTCGTCTTCTGGCTCCGGTATGGGCTCTTGCGGCAGCGGGGGCTCGCCCGAGGGCTGCGATGGTGAGGCGGCGGCGGCAGCTGCATCATCGTCGCCGTCGTCAGCAGAGTCTTTGCTCGCCGCTGGGCTGCCGAGCCCGGCTTCGGCCGGTGGATGGTTGGCCGAGGTGGGCGACGGTGCGTGATCGGCTCCTGGAGCATTGTGAGCTGCTGGGGATGTGTGTGATTCTTCGAGCGCCTCCTCGGCGGGTTCCTTGGCCCCATCCGAGCGCTCACTCTCGGAGGGTCCCGGACTCAAAGTCTGGTTTCTGACGTTGTCACCCAGCCCAGCCACGGTGGTCTTGGCGGGGACATAGTCACCAGCCGACGCGTCCGTGACTGGGGCCGTGGAGGCTTCGGCGCGCGCATCGGCCATAGTCGATTGTATGTGTGAGTTTGTGAGATCAAAAAGAGGTAGCAAATAATACAGCTCTGCGTCTGTGCCTTTTCTGGACTAAGTTCATTCATTGTTCAGTATCCGCGGTGAGCCCTTCTTGAGGAAGACATGAGAATGAGGATCCTGGGGTGGACCCAAGAGAGTGTAGGTACTCAAGGAAGTTGCTAGAGATGCGACCATGACTGGGCCTTACGATACGATGGATGTGCGTTATGTACGTGTGCGGCACATGGGCGCGCGCGTGTGTTTGTGGCTTTTGCGAGCTGGGACTGAGTGATATATCGGAGTGTGTTCGTTTATTCTCTGGCGGCTCCGAGAGGTTCAGTCGCAACCTTTAAGATCTGAGGTGTGGTGGTATGGATGGTAGGGCTGGAGAGTGAACAGGAAGCGAAGTCGAGACGGCGACGCAGGTTCTTGGATCCATGCGCCGATCCTAAGGGCTGGTAAGGCGATGATTGGCTAAGGTCACATGACTCTCTGCCAGATGCGGTACACTTTAGTCTCCACTGGGAATCGATCGCCGGCAGCCTTGTCGCTCTTCTTCCCACTCATCTTCCCACAGACACCCATATCGCAAAGTAACATGACATCGACACATGTAGTACGAATACAACACGATTGGAAGCATCATGATGCGGTCCCTTGCCAACAACGCTTCCTCGACTTAGAATCAGCACCATTTCCAGAGCGGACGGGCTGCCTCACCAAGTCGCCTCCATGACCTGCACCGAGGGCTCATCTTGGCATAGCCGCTCTGTACTGCGGTGCACGGCAACAGCAGCTCGAGTTCCGGGCTATGTATGTGGCGTCTGTGCTGCGCTTTTCAGAGCTTAGGGTCTGCGCATTCTGCCACTAGCATCAAAGGGATATCTCGGTTGTGCCTCTGGGCTCTTCCCGCTCGTATCTCGTTGGACCTTGGTGCTCAGGCTAGCGTAGCGGACGGCCGCGTATGTAAAGATGAAAGGCTAGAGACTTTGCTAACTTGCTGGTGCCCAGCCCATTAGCTTCGAAGACGTAGGTACGAGGTCACATCCTCTCGGCGATATATATCTGGGCTTGTTGTTGTTTGTTGCCCCAATTCCTCGTCACAGTGGCGTCCGTTTCTTATTAGCCCGCCGTTTTCCTTCTCTGGGCTCGTATATTTTTCTGTTGTTTGATTTTCTCCCAAAGCCCCTTTTTCCCCCTTTGCAGCCATCCATCTCTGTCGGTAGCAGGTCCTACCCTGAGACAACCCCTTCATCCGGGCTTCTCGCAATCAAGACCGACCTCCTGTCAAGTGACGCCCCCTGCCCGCCATGGGGTTGCGAACAGTTACAAGCTCTCCCTCTAGCATCCTGCTGCTGCTGCTCGGCTTCGTTTGTAGCGCCGTCGCAGACAAGCAGCTGGTGGCGGACTCCAAGTGCGGCTGCTTCGTGACCAATGGCACGAATGGCGACTTCTACTCCAACCACCGCTTTTACGACTTCCGGTCCCTATCACAGTACGTCGGGTCCGGAATCCCTGACGTCCCGAGCACATCCGCCGACGACGCCTCGAACGCACCGTTGACGAGCAACTACTTCAACACATCGGCCTTCACCGACGACTGGTCCATCATGACGTGGAACAACAGCGCCTCGGTAGGCGGCGATGCGACCATCCTGATGGCCAACTCCCCCACCAACCTCTTCATCGAGAAGAACGCCGACCAGAACGCCGACACGGACACGTACCTGACCATGCGCACGGCGCGCAACAGGGACTTCCAGTCGGCGTCCGAGATAGAGTCAAACTCGAACCGCTACAGGTTCCTGTCGGTCCGCATGTTGGCCCGCACCTCGGGGGCGCCCGGCGCGTGCACGGCCATCTTCACCTACCGCAGCGCCGAGAACTACGCCGACGTGCAGGAGGCCGACATCGAGATCCTGACGCGCGACACGGACAACAGGATCCAGTACACAAACCAGCCGTCCTACGTCAAGGTCGGCAACGACAGCCGCAACATCGAAGGGTCCAACGTCAACGTCACAGTGCCCGTGCCGTGGACCGAGTGGGCCGTGCACCGGCTCGACTGGACGCCCAAGAGAACGACGTGGTACGTAAACGACAAGCAGGTGGCGTCCATCTCGTTCCAGACGCCCAGGGATGCCAGCCGCGTCAACCTCAACTCGTGGAGCGACGGCGGCGACTGGACGGGAGTTATGGATGTCGGCAAGGAAGCACGCATGCAAATCAAGTGGATCGAGATGGTCTTCAATGAGACCAGCTCGGGGACCAGCAGGATGCGGGCCCGGAGTCACAGGGGAGACGGCGGGAGGGGCAGCTCCAGCGACCCGTCCGGCGGCTACTCGGGCACGACGTCATCCGAGGGTCTCAGCGATGACGGCAAGTCCTGTAAGACGGTCTGCAGCATTGACGGCGACAACGACAGGGGGCTGGCCGAGGTTGTCGCCGACGGCAGCGCTGGCGGTCTTAGGCTGGCGGGCTGGGTCCCGATCGTGGTGGCATTGGCTACACTGGCAGCCACCATGCTGTAGGAGGATGTTTTGGATGGTGGTGGTTGTGGTCGACCGTCTACCACTCCTGGGGATCCAAGGCTTTTGATTGGGTTTTGTTGTGTGGATGTTCGCCATCGGATTGGAAATCAAACGAATATAATATACGCTGTTCTGCCGGTGTTCAAGCTTTTGAAGCAACGACATGTGATTAGAGCCATGCCCCTTTGATATCTCGGTTGCACCTTTTCTCTATATCAGACTCTTTGCCGACTGCTTCAAGCCTTCGCATAATAACATATCACATCTCACATAAAGAACCCTTTCTTCATGAGCCATACGGCATTGATTGTATCATTCTTATGACACGCCACGCTGTTCTTGTCACGACTTTCTGAATATGCTCAGTTTCGGCATCAGCCTGCCCTCCACTGTTATTATAGAGCACGGTTTTCCATCCTGGCCTGCGGCAGCTACTCGTAGATTGATGTGTTCCTGCGGCAGCTCTTTAGATACCAGGGGATAGTCCTCGAAACAACGAGAAAAACATATGTGAAAGCAAGATATACGAAAAAAAAAAAACAATCCAGGACCTGTTACAATAGACATCGAAAGCATGTATGATATAATTCTAGTTCAACTTGAACCCAACCTGATGTAAGCAAAGGTAAGAGAAGCCAAAGTCCCCCATTCCAACAAAGGAGCAACTGATAGCAGCAGCGTCAATGGCAGCCCATCCCAATCTGTATTTTGGATTCAATGATTAACACTATGTTCTTATTCGAATGATGGTTTTGCCATGAGGGAGACGCCCAATGGAAGCAGATTAAGCATTCGCCTTTAAGGGGCACTCCGTTTCCTCGCGTCTTGGCAAGTAAGCACTTGCACGCAAACCATGCGGCACAGCAGAAACCGCCTGGACGGATACGAGATCTAGCCACTGGGTTAGCAGAAGAACGATGCAGAAAACAAGGGAGTCTGGCTTCAGGTACGGAACAAGCAATTTCTTTTTTTTCTTATATTTTTGTTTTACTGATTTTCCGATTCCGCCGTTCATCCGGTGCCGCTGTTTGGAACTCATATACATATATATGTACATACATATGTACATGCGTGAATCCAAACCTTTTGCCTCTCTGAACTGCTATATCCTTGTTCAAACATAAACATTCTAGGCTTCCACACATAATACCAGACAATCAAGACATATACGAGGAAAGAAGAAAGCAAATAAGCAACAGAATGATCTCAACATCCGCATACGCCATCGCCCTGCTGGGCAGCAGCGTCGCCCTGACCGCCGCGCAAAGGACCCAGGAGGAGCTGGACAAGTATAACCTGGTCACCATATGCATTGCAAGTAGTCAAACAACCTCTTTAACGCCTTTTGGTTTTTCATTCTAAAACGTGGATCCCCGGGCTGGCAGCCGCCATCGCAGCATCCGGGCTGGTTCTCTGGTGAGCACCACAAATAGGACAGAAACAGCCCACCAGCACCCTCGTGGTTGCAAACGACGAATACGATGAAATACGCGTGACGGTCCCGCTCTAGATGAACATACATCGTTTGGGAAAATAAAAGCCAATATATAAGCTCTTATAGTCTTTTAATCCATAATTTAATTTTAGATTCTCGTGCCAAAAATTGTACCCTCGCGCACTTCCGCGTTCTACCCCGAGACCAATCCGCTGGTAGGAAAGGTCGTCTCCTTGTCCAACATGTCAGCTTTACTGGGAGGGGGGGATCGAGGTCTCTTTGTCGGCTTGGGCGCCTCTGTCGGCTTCTCGCCGCCGCCCTTGTTATCCTTGGTCGTCTTGTTCCTCACCGCGCCCTTGGCCTCCGCCTCCAGAGGTAGAGGTCGCACGATCGGCTGTACAACCCACCAGGGACGCCTGCACTTCTTCATGGTCGCGAACGAGCTGTTCGGGTCGTCCTCGGCCTCGTCGACGACACTGGTATCTTGCGTCTGCGCTTGTCCGCCGCCCGGCCCCGTTGCGGCGGCGGCGGTTTCATCGCCCGGCAGTTTCGGCTGCTCAAGGCCCTGGGGTAGTTGCTTGATCATTATCCTGGTCAAGGGCTCGTCCGTGAAGCTCTTGCCGTCGGTGCGCTCGTACTCAATCATCCCCTGCGCCACCTTGCGCTCAACCAAGTCCAGCACGCGTTCCAGGTAACTGAGGTAGCCCTCCCCGAGCCTGGTCCTGGCGACCGCATCACGCACGTCCGTGTGCTTCGTTATGAAGTGACGCAGCATGTGAAACAGGTGCGCCTTGACCGCGATGTAGTTGGGAGACGGGCACTTGTCCTTCTTGCCGATCCCCGTGTCGACCTCTTGCCCCCTTTGCTTCTTCTGGTTTCTCTTGCGCTTCTTGCGCGACGGCTGGGCCTCCCCATCTTCTGCCGCCTCCTCGGGAGCTTTCGCATCATGTCCCGAGCTGGGCTGCACCGCCGCCGTTTGTTCCGCCGACTGGGTGAGCCACGACTCGTCCTCACCCACCAAGAACAACGGCCTTCGTTCTGGTGGCTCCTGCTCCTCGACGTATCTGTGCAGAATGTCCAGGTACCGGCGCATCACGGCATCCACCCGAAAACCACCCAGCCCGTCCTTGCCACGCCAGTACTCCCTGCCCTCCTGGCCGACGTCCGGCTCGGGCGCGAAGATGGTCGGGTCGCTGAGGTTGCCCTCGGCCGACATGACGGCGTCGGCGCCCGTAGCCTCGAGGCACCGCTCCAGGTCGCCCCTCTGCAGGATGTTGCCGTTGGCAAAGATGACCGTCTCAGGCGGCAAGTTGTCGCGCAGGTGGCGGATGGCGCGCCAGTCCGCGACGCCCGTCAGGTGGCCCTTTTGCTCCCGGCGGCGGCCGTGGACGGTGAGGACGCTGGCGCCGGCGTCGAGCACGTTGCGGGCGTAGGCCAGCGTCGCCTCCGGGGTCTCGAGGATGCGTATCTTGGCAGTCACAGGCACCGAGAGCCGGTCGTGCAGCGTCCGGATCAGCCTGTGGATCAGATCCTGGTCCTCCTGCAGGAAGGCGCCATAGTGGCCCTTTTTAGCGATGCCCTGGGGGCAGCCGAGGTTTAGGTCGACGGCGTCGCAATGCGGTGCCACGTGCTCGGCCGCCTCCAGCAGCGCGGCGGGGTCGTTTGCGCAAAACTGCACAAACAGCGGCCGGTCGATGGCCGGGTTTCCGTCGAGCCACGGGGCGGGCTGGGCGTCGGGCGAGTCGGAGGATTTGCGCGTGGCCTGGAAGTGCGAGTCTCGGTAGCTGGGGTTCTGGCCAAAGAGGCGGGCGTGGAACATGGGAGAGTATGCGAGGACGCTACTCCGTTCGGATTCTGGCATGTAGGACCGGGTGAGCATGCGCCAAGCCTGTGCCGATGGATAGCCAGATAGGAAGTCAGTATGTCGGGTAGGGTGGTGGATAAGGAGCATTCAGAGGCTGGCTCGAGCCGGGCAGATGAGAAACTCACAAACTCGGACTGGTCCACCATAGGCGCCACGACAAACTTTGGACTCCCAATGCTCTCGTAAAAGGCGCGGCCATGCAGCTTCGGCTTGGCCGTGGCGGCCGCGGCCGTCGTGGTCATGGCCCTTGCGAATACAGTCGGGCCCGGGCAGCGCCGGACCGCGCGCTGGAAGAGTAGCTGCTCCACTTTGATGGTCAGATTCTGGAATGTCGGGATCTGGCTTGCGGTGTCATAGCCTAGGTTATCTCTGCCATGAAAAAGTTTGCGACCAAGGTGTTGAAAGTGGTAAATCAAGAAGACTCAACGTACAAAGTTGGATTGGCAAGCCTTTCGGGTAGGTATGGGTAGTGGAGGTGGTTGCGATCAGTGCATTACCAGGATGATGGACCGGGGTGGGTTGTAAGTAGTGTTGCGCTTGAGGTTGAGATTCAGCCTCCAAAAGTAAAAAGAGGATAATTAGGACAAGGGAGAGAAATAAAACCAAAAAAAAACCAAGGGTGCATCGCCAAGCCGCAAGGCTGGGCCAGCCGGATCGTTCGCTATTGGCTGATGCGAGCATGTGGGACTGATGGGGGTTCGTTTCTGGGAAACTGGTATTACAGCGGTACGTACCTCTGGTGAGTGGTCGCACAACAGCATCGAAAATGACGTAACATCAAGAGCCCTACAGGGGCTGTGGAGCAAAGCGCTTGCTGCATGCAGGATCACAACATCGCCGACGGATGGCAGCGCCGACAAATCTAGTCTAGACAATTTAGCCTGGACTAGTCAGCCCGAATATACAAAAGCCGGCATATGTACCCAAGCATGCAACCAAAATCAAGACGCTCAATCAGCTTGGTTGATGCATGTTGGAGCAACTGGAGTCTGGGTACGTACCCAAGATAGGTAGTCTAGGGGTCTCTGTGCACACATCACAGCCAAATAATTATCACCAAATCCATGAATAGAGTAGATTGCAAAAGTAGCTGCTGGAAATCTAAGCGACAATTTTAGTGACTATAAAGTTCCGCCTCGCGCCCAAACATAACATGACACTCCTCAAACCCACACACCTTACTGCCTGCTCGCCTGTACGGGAAACATGGTGAGAGATTAGGTAGTTTCCGTAAGCAAAAAAAAGGAAAAGGGGACAAGGATACAAACGATTGATAGGTAAGAAAACCGAGACTGCCACTCGAGAAATAAGTATGAGCAAAAGATTGTAGGAAAATGTAAAGAGACCGTACTATGCCCAGAATTCTAACAAGCCACCGAAAATGCTGAACATGAACCAGCAATGTATGACAAAATGAGGACTGCTACAGCCATCGCGCAGAACGGCAGGGGGAGCCCATTGCCCAAGACAAAAACAAAAAAAAGAGAAACGGCAGCCCCCCCGCTCGCTCGATGCTCATCCAGGGCCATCGTGCGAATCCTATGAACCGCCTTTTTTGACACTCGTGCCTCCCCACTGACAACAGGACATAGCCAATGGCTCTTCTCCCGCGCCCGACTCGGCCATGAAGTCTGTAAAGCAAACTCGGTACCAAAAGTGACAAAGGCAGATTGTCTAGAGAAAGGAGAGAAAAAATAAAGGACGCCTTGACACCATACTATGCTGTCCACACAAAGTAAACGCCATGGAAATGAAACATGTGTGCAAATACATCACGGGGGAAGCCATAAGCTTTTCCCACGAGTGAAGTGAAAAAAAGGCCAATATGCCATCGTGTCTGTGAGGAGAGCGCGTCATCAGAAGAAATGCGTGTAGATCTTTGAGTTTTCGTGAACTTCCATCTCCTATAGAAATTGTTAGCAATAAAGTCTCTCTTTCTACGGCTGGCAAATCTCAAAACTTACCATCTTGAAAGAGTTGAGCTCCTCCTTGATCTGCTGGGCCAGCATTGGCGTGAGGCGGTTGCAAGTAGCAATCTCGCCGCGACGGTCATACTCCTGAGGCGGCCATGTGTCGTAGAAGACGATACGTGGGCTAAATGTGGCGTTCCTCCTCAGAGTGCTAGTCGGTGTGTGTCCCTGCGGAGTGACGGGGGCACTCTTAGTGTCCTGTCGGAGGCGGAGTGCAGTCATGAAGTAGTCTTCGCTGCCAATGGCAACTGATCCCGCGCGCTTGTGGCCTTGAACTTCGTCATTGGGCGTGCTCGGAGCGCTGGAGTTGGGCGAATCGGTCATGGCAGGGACGCCAGGCCGACCGTTGCCCCGTGGAGGGCTGGGAGAGCCTCGGCCTAGATACACGGGGTCCTGTTAATAAAAAAGAAAAATAGCCAATCAAGTCTTCCTAATGTGATCCGCTTACGCTTTAGGATTCCTTTGGTGCGGACGGCGGCGAGTACCTCGGCACGCTCCTTGTCGCCACCGATGATGCTCTTGCGGGAGTTGGGTTGATCGGCTCCCGCAACGTCCGATAGGCCCTCAACCTTGGACGTGTCAATGGAATTCCGTTCCAGGCGCGGGAAACCAACGCCTCCCCCAGTCTGGTCGCGTGCGTTGGGATTCACATTGACCTTTTCACGCTCTGCCTCCACGGTAATCATTGACACCGTGGCCTGGCTGGCCTCGGGCGAGTGAGAATCCGCCGAAGGGATGCCGATGACTGATTTGGGTCGGAAAAGTCCCACGAGCGAGCGCCCACCCTTCTTCATACCACGACCCATCTTACGAATCATAATCGAGGCCGATGACGCCGTGGAGGAGATCGAGATGTTATCGGTCGAGCTGGAAAAGATTTTGGCACCGGCGTAGATGTTGTTGCCAATGCCAGCCTCCTCTTGCTGCTGGGCGATCCTCGCCTGTTCCGCATCATAGACGGCGTCGGAGTTGGGATCCTTTTGCAACTTGGTGGGAGCATTGGCTGGCTGACTAGTCTGCTGGGACTGGGCCTGGGCAGCTTTGCTAGCTTCATGCTCCTCTGCAGCCTTTTGAAAGTCGGCAGCGCTTCCGAACGAAAACGCACGTCGCAGACGCGAGGTCTTGCTCTTGGACTTGCCGCTCTTTTTGCTGATGGCCGCCAATCTCTGTACTGCCGGGCTGTCTGCCGATTGGGATGCATCGGGGGACTCCTGCCTGGATAGTGGTCGGTTGGCAGCATCGCCCTTGCCGTCAACGGCACCGGAAGCCGGCTCCGAGTCCATTCTCATCGGCTTAGACAACGGAGACGGGTTTGTAAGAGACTTGGATGCATCGGTCGAGGAACCTCGCGGAGGAATGGCGACAAGTTTAGGGGAATCAGAGTTGGCAGATTGATCTGCGACCGAGGTGGTCGACCCGGCGGGGTGGGCTGTGGGGATACTGGGATTGCGGTTGGCTGACTGGACAGATGAGGAAGGCGATCCTGTATTAGCGAATGGCACACACACACACACACGCACACACGCACACACACACACACACAATCACAAGGGTAATGACTTTTACCAGGCTGTGTTTCATTGGGGGTAATGCAGGGTGCATGGACAGGGATAACCCGACAGGAGGAAAAAAAACAAAGGGTATCAAGACCAACAAAGATAAAGAGATTAGAACGACAAAAACATACCGACGAAGGACGTGAATTGTTGCCACGACTGGGCGGAAGGCTTTCGCTACTGCTGTTGCTGGTGTTGGTGCTGCCGTGATTATTGGCCGAGGAAGACGGACGGCGTGATTGTGACAGTTCAGTGGCACTCCTGTGAGTGACCTTCATGTCTCCGTGTTGCCGGTACTCGGCAGCATTCAACGCAGGCATGCTTCGCCGTCTAAGCCTCCTTTGGTCATCGGGAATCGGTTGCTGGTGGCGGTACTGCTTCAAGTCATCCATAGATGGAGCCGAGGACAAGTTATAGGCGCTGATAGGCCTGCCATGACTGTCGGATGGGTTTCTGCTTCTAGGTTGGCCATGTTTCTGATCGCCAAACTGAGGAGCAGGCACCGGTTGTCGGCCAGAAGACACATCGACGATGCGGGGAGCCGGCCTCCTGTATCGCTCGGGAGAGACCCTGACCTGCGTGGCCTGGTTGAAGGTAACCTGGGTCGCGGTCGATGGTGCGGCACCAATGAGGTGGGCGGACTGTGGTCTTGGGGCCGAGGGATACCTTCTGCCGCCGACGGCGGGCAAACTCGAGTCGTCCCTCGAGCCACCAGCGTACTCTACATAGGAGCTGCTTGGCAGGTTGGTCATCGAGACACTGGCGGGATATCGTGACCGCTGCTGGGAGGAGTTGGAGCCCGAGAACCCACGCATGGTAGGAACCGCTGGAGAGGAAGTGGTCCTGTAGGATACCGGTTGTTGCCACTGATTGTTCGAGTGGAGGGGTGTCGGGGAGCTGGTGAAAGCATATGGCTGAATCGGTCCTGCGTTGAGCCGATAGACTTGCTGGCCACCTTGCCCTCCATAGTAGCTATTCCTCTGCGGTTGACCTCCGTACTGCTGGTTTTGCGATTGAATCCCTGACGCCGAACCTGGGCGTGTTTGGAGCATCGTGACGGATCCAGACTGCTGAGGATATTGCACCAGGGCAGCCATAGTGATTGGCTGTAAGGGTGCTAGACGTTTGCGGGGCGAACCGATGGTCTCGCCGGGTGCAGTATACGAGGGTTCCGGTTGTGACTTTGAGCAAGTGCGAGGTGACTCGTGGACAGTGAAGGGAAAACGTAGTCGGGGACGTAAAGGGTCTAGGTATCAGAGGGGGGTTGTCAGCAAAAACGGGCCGGCCAGCCGTTGAAACTCAAAATTAGGTGAGCGTCCGGTTTTCCGGTGAAGCAAATCGGACGAACAGGTAGTACGACTAGTTCAGTTTTGCAGCTGGCTGCAATTGAGTTGGACGGGCTGAACATAAAGACAACGAGTGTATGTCGGCAGAATGACGCTCCGAAGGGGGGTGTTAAAAAAAAACCAAGCCAACGATGATCAACGCAAGAATCTGTACGACTGGGTAGCAAGGCAAGTCGAGGCAGCCAGATGCAATGCAATGCAAAACCCCCCCTCAGCCATGCAAGAACAAGGGCACCAAGGGAAAAGAGAACGAATGGAGAAAAAAACAAAGTTTAGGACGATCAAAGTGTTGGGACGCCTGCGGCCGGCTGGGAAGAGAAAAACAAGGAGTAACGAGTGTTGGATGTTCGGGAAGCTGCTCACTTTTTACCGTGAACGTTGCCCCATGTGAATCCGTCTGTTGCTATGCCGGAATGTTTTCCTTTTATTTGCTGTCTAGACACCACGACGTGGTCTGACGATCGAGTAGGCCCAGATGCCTTCGCAGCAGGATGTCCAGTCCCCCAAGAGGACCCGTATAGGTACCGTACCACACAGGCGTGCAGACGGAAGGCAGCAAATGGCACTGATTTCGCTGTGGATATGGCGAGTCGAGTCGACTTTCGGTAAGGGGAACAGAACGCTGACGACCGGGCCTGGAGGATCAGGGAGCAGGAAGATGTCGAGATGGGAAGTAAGTCGAACCGAGGAGACGAGCACGGGATGTTGTCGGATCAGGCACCAAATTTCAAGAGGCCGAGTTCAGAAGACACGGGACGGCACAGGCAGAACCACCTCCAGAGCAGCAAGAGAAGAGACAAGGGAAAAGGGGGGGAAGAAACGAAAGACGAGACAAGGCAAGAAACAGGACAAGACAAGGGACAAGGAGGGAAGCAGAACGAAGTCGACTAACGAAAGACGAGAGAGACAACAGACAAAGCGAACAAGAAGGCGACCGAGATGCTGTTGTTGCTGCTGCCGCTGCTGCTACCGAGTTTGACAATGAGGAAAAATAAAGAAGAACCCCCCAAAATAAAAACAAAAAAGGGCAAGTAGGTATAGGTTAGGTAGGTAGGTAGATAGATAGATAGATAGGTACCTTTGAACAAGAAGAAATTTAGATGATGGGCGGGAAGGGGCACTGGAGGGAAGACGAGGAGGAATGAATGGGGCAAAAGGGGAAAAAGAGACACCGAGGATCCGGCCAGTTCTGCTGCAACGTAAGAAGTTGGAGCTTGAGATGAAAGGCTTCCAGAGAAATCAAATGGAAGGTTGTGATGTTTTTTCGAGGGTTGTTGTTTTGCTTGGGGAAAATGGAATGGAAACAAACCCACCGTGTCTGGTAGGTTTAGCAGAGCAGGGGACCGACCACTGTGGGGGGTGTGGGAACCGTTGATTGGCTGGTGG
>JASAOQ010000339.1:0-28809 GCA_031306065.1 Pseudopyricularia cyperi | reverse complement strand
GGGATACACATTGCTAGGGGGTCAGGGCCGTTGGGAAGATCTCACATCCATAACTTGGGTATTATTGATAATATCTGGTTTGCTTTTTCTCTTTCTCTTTCTCTCTTTTTTCTTTCCTGTTTGTGATCAGTTTGTCAACGAGCGAACCACATCCAGCACCCCCCCCCTCGGTATCCGGAAGAAAATCGGGAGAGAAAAAAAAAACAAAGCAATGGCCTGCCTCGCATGGATGCGTTCAGACCCCACGCACAGGATAATGAGAACAAGATGCAGGGCCAAGACGTTGGGGCGGAGAGAAGCCACAGACACACATACGCGCGGGGGATCGGGAAGCTTGGGGTTGTAACATGGAGCTGTCGTCCGTCCGCGTCAACGCAGCTTTCGAATTCGGATGCCCGGGCTTAGGGGCTGGGGACTGCCCTGCTCCACCCCGTTGTTCGCCCGAGTCTTGCAGTCGACTGCAGGACAAGCCAAGAGGCTCAATAGATATGTTTTTTTTGTTTTTTTTTTTTTTGTTGTCGAGGTAGCCGTGACTGATACCCTCCCCACAAATTGCACCCAAGTTTGATCAAGTGGTCCAAATCTGCCACCATCATCTATGCGCCCGGCTCTGACACTCCGAGGTATGAGGAGGGAGGACGGACAGCCCTGGAATCGGAACCAAAGGATCTGACAGCAGCATCTCGACCAAAACCGGCACTACTTGCCGTAGACTTTATTTATTCTAATAATTAGACTAGACTAGTCTAGTCTAGATGCTTATCTAGGTACCTAGGTAGTGAAGTTGGATATTAAGAGATAAATGAATGAATGCTGCAAGAAAAAAGACGCCAAATGTGCACTTCAGGAAATATTCCAAGGGGTCGGCCTGGAACAAGCCAACGTCTCGCAATCATTTCCGCCCTCTTTCCGACTCACTGCTCTGCCATCATCAGACATCGAGCACTTTATGCCTCACTTCCCCTTCCTACGCCCCCCAAAAACCCTCCCCCAACAACGCGAGGCAACGGGAAGCCTGCGCGCCGTGCCCCGGCTTAATCGTCTGTCCGTACACACTTACTCGGACGATCCTGCACTAGGCTGGTCTTGCAACGACTTTCCACCTTGGCGCCGTTTTAACCTGAACCAACCCTCATTGAGACAAATGTCATGGAGCGCCTATCAATCTTTAAGCTGCCTGCCTTGCTTTTCAAGCGTTGGGAAAGTTGTTAGTTAAAACGCCAACCCAAGAGACCGGATGACTATCCACTTCACAGCATCATATCATGTACATCTGCTTGCCTCATTCCCACAAACCACTCTCGAGTAAACCCTGTGTCTACGAATACCAAGCCCTACAATCATGCAAACGTGTTTCCAGTCAACACCGAGCGGAAATTCTAGCCGGACGAATGGCGAGGGCATAGTGCATTGGAAGAATTGAAACAGCTCAAATATCATTCGTAATAACCCTTTTTGTGCCAATCCGAACGCCGCCCAAAATGCAAACCACACGCCATTCGCAACAACAATGTATCATCAGACAGCACGAATCTAGACCTTGATGGCCGAGTCGAGAGCCTTCTTCTTCTTGAGCTCACGCTGTTGCGCCTTGTAGCCCATGATGCCGCCACCCCACTGCTTGCGGCTCTGCTCCGACTTCTCCAAGTATCCATCCTTGATGGCCGAGATGAGCTTGGACAGCTCGGTCTTGTCCTCCGAGCGGACCTCGGTGATGGCGAGGACGGCAGCCGTCTATTGCAGAGTTAGCAATCCTTATAGATATCACTGGAACTGTATTTTTTTCTAAATAGAAGCATACCTTCTTGTGCACAACAGTTCCGAGCCTGGCCTTGCCCTTGATGATGGCGTACGGGACACCCATCTTGCGGCAGAGAGCGGGCAGGAACACAACCAGCTCAACGGGGTCGACGTCGTTGGGGATCAGGACGAGCGAGGCCTTCTTGTTCTCGATAAGACCGACGACGTGGTTCAGACCGTACTTGGCGGTGTAGGGCTTCTTGCTGACGTCCTCCTTCTTCTTGCCCTCCTTGATGGCGGTGGCCTCCTTCAGGAGACGCTCCTTCTTCTCGACCTTGGTCTCGGGGCGGTACTTGTTGAGAAGCTTGAAAGCCTGGGCGGCCGTGTTCTTGTCCAGAACGTGCTGGAACTGGGCGAGCGCCGGGGGGACCTTCAGGCGCATGCTGAGGATCTTCTTTTGGCGCTGGAGGCGGACATACTCGGGCCACTTCACCATGCGCGACAGGTTGCGCCTAGGCTGGATATCCTGGCCGATACCGAAGTTACGGCTGCGCTTCTCGAGGAGGGGGTTCTGCAAATAGGGGACGTCACGAAAAATCGTCAGCACGCCAACGAAGGGGGCGGAAGGTGGGCGAAGGGGGTCACTTGGAGCTTCACTAACCTTGGCGGCCTTCTTGCTAGTCTTGCCAGCAGAGAAAGGGGCCGGAGCCACCTTCTTTCCAGTCTTGGGGGGCTATCATTGAGGAAAGAAGACAATCAGTAAATGATTTTTTTTTCATTTGACTGTGAACTTCTTTGAACTCTAAAGAGCATGAGACGGCATTTCTGCGCATCTGCATGGCTCAAGCCAAATCATCACCACTACCCGTCGTGAGACGAAAGCAGGGCGGAAAAGAGCCATTGCTACATGATCCGAAGACCACTCGCGCTGAAACCCATATGCTCATAACGCGGGAAGCGAAAGAGATATAAAAGCGGTCACCATCATGGCGGCTCCGCGGTCTTTAACTTACCATTTTGTCGGTGGTTGTCGTCTCCTGGTTGGGTGTGGTCGGCGTTGGGCGTTGAGGGTAAGAGAAATGTTTCTGTATAAGTTCCAAGAAATTCGCAAGTTTATGGACCAGTTCAAAATGTGGGAAGGAGCAACGGCGGCCAAGATAGGCGGTACTGTGCGGCAGAAACTTTTACCCCACTGGCAGCATCTCCGTCACGTGTGAAAAGGGGTTTTGATTCGAAGTTGGAGGCGGTTTTCGTAGCTGCAGCGCAGGCCATAGACCCACTATCAATTGATACCCCTGTCACGCAGAGGAATGAATGCCTGAGGTACCGATTTGCCGCGAAGCTTGATGTTGTCGGCCCATTGCCTCATCGCAACGCCGTGAATCGAGACCGAGGAGCAATCCCCGGAGACGGTAACGAGCAGCGCAGCAAACCAACTCTCTACCATAGCGATCAATTGAGCCGTAAGAAGCTTCCTCGACCACTTGATACAACCGCCAACTACCGAACAAATACTTACGACTACCACTAGATCGACAACCGGCAAAATGCCCGTCCCCTTCGAGACGCTGATTCCCTATGCCATCATCACGGCTGTAAGGCTCCAACCCACTGCGGCCCTCGACACGCTACGAACGGACACCAGCTAAAACAAGAGACAGATGTTTGGCATATCGGGTGCCGGAATCTCGACAGTCAGATGGTACACGAACGGAGGCAAGAGGCCGAGAAGGTCGATTGACCAGTGGGATAGGGTACGTGCTGGGCGCAAACCTGCCATGCATCGGGGGTGGAACAAGTGCTAATTTTCTTATAGCAAAGTACGAATCGACGAACTACCACATGAGGCTCGGTCGACAGCAGCTTCTCGACGCGGATGTGACTGTTGCTGACACGAAGGGCTCTAGTGATGGACCGAGACCGAAGACTTACAGGGCTTCTACGCGGTCAAACCGACAACCCGATAGCGCCCCCAGGCTTCGAAGTGAACAATCCATGGAGGGTATGTCATATCCAAGCTCTTGTACGCAGTGCGGCTAGTCTGACACCAAATCAACCAACAGCTCGAGGAGAGGATGAGTTAAGGGAAGGGTACATTTCGATGGACTTGATATGGACCAGGGAGCGAAGAATCAGGGGCCGTGTTCAAGAGGTCTACTTCCCGAGAAGCACCCCCAAGGCGGTTTATGACAACTACGTACAAGAAGAGAGCAACCGAACAGTGACTTGGACCTTTGGTCTATGTAAGAGACTTTTTTTTATCATACAGCCCCAGCCGTGCCCTCGATCAGCACCTTTGGTCTATTCTTGTTGAGCCCCTCTAGCAGCGTGCAAGCCTGACACATGGCTTGGCTGGACATGTATCCGCAGCGAATACACGTCCCCAGCACTTGCCGCGTGACTGTGCCCCCCTTGCCCTTTGCGGGGGCGTTCCGTATGGGAACCCTCCGGGTTTTCTCGGATTCGGACACCCTCTTGGCGCTCTCCAGGGCGCCGACGTCGACCTCGAGGGCTGCAGACTCTTGGTTTTTGCGCAGCCGCGCCTCCATCTCGGCCATCTCTCCTCCCGAACTCCGGCCATTTGCCGACCCGCATCCTCCAGGCTCGGCCTCTGGGTAGTCCTGGTTGGACTCGCCCTCTCCATTGCACGCGCACGAGGAGCCCGATATCTCCGGGGGTACCAGCCTCGCTATGTCCTCCCCGCTCCGTACAATGTCCAGTATCGCGCTGGGCCTAACCTTTTCGAGGTTCTTGATCAAGCTCCGCGCGCTCCCGCGGAAGGCCTCGGGGCTGTATAGGCACTCGGTGCTGAAGTAGTCGAGCTGCTTGTGGTGGGCGTACAGGACTATCTCCTTTTCGTACGAGTACTTGAGCGGCTTGCTTCGCTTGACGTTGTCCGCCGCCGCCGCCGCCGTGCTGCCTCCACTTCCGCTCGCCCCCGTCACAATGTGCGTGCTGCGCGAGAGCCTGGCCAGGTCGCCGCGGAGCAGGTTCATCAGGACCGTCTCGGCCACGTCGTCTGCGTTGTGGCCTGTGACGACGTGCCTGATGCCCAGAACCTTTGCGCCTCGGTCGAGGGCCTGCCGTCTGAAAATGCCGCAGTACGTGCAGTTGCCCTTCTTGCCAACCGCCTGCACGACCTGGTCCATGGTCCAGCCGTAGAGCTCGTCGTAGCCCACGATCTTGAGCGGCATGTCGTACTGCGACGCGTTGCGCTTGACCGTCTCGAGCGAGTCGTCCCTGTAGCCCCTGATGCCCTCGTCGACGCTCAGCAGCACCAGCTCGAGGCCGTAGCCGTGCCGCTCGTTGAGCGTCTTGAGGACCGAGGCCAGCACCGTCGAGTCCTTGCCGCCCGACGCGCCGATCGCCACCCGCTCCCCGCGCGAGAAGAGGTTCGACGTCGTGATGGTGTGGTGTACCTCGTCCTCGAAGACGCGGATGAAGCACCCCTTGCAGAGCTTCTGGTGGTTCTTGGGCCGCTTGATGAGGGCCCGCTCCGTGAGGCACATGGCGCATTTGGCGGGCGCCATGGTTCTTCTTGTTGACGGGGTGGAGGGGCAACGGATGCCTCCGCGTGGGGGTTTGACTGCAAGACGTTGGTGTCGCTGTCGCAAGGAGGCAGGAATGGCGGAGCTTGAGTGAAGAGGATCGCGTGCTTAACGTGGAACTACTTTTCTAATTTGTGCAACTGCAAAGACTGAGTTTTGAAAATTTATTTAGAAGTGAAGAATGATAACCTTACTGATCGGAAAGCAAACTGCATTGCCCGATTCGAAGTTGGAGAGCAATCGCAGCTGCATGTAATTTTGTTGCACGTGATATATACAGTTTTATGGCAGTAAATATACAGTACGCTCAGTGACCTACAACATGGATTTGTATCGATACCAACGCCCCGAAGCTCAAGGTATCTATCCAATCTATGCATCCAAGCTGTTTGACGATACCAGAAAGACGACAAAAAACAAAAGAAAAAAGGGAACAACCACAATATCTGCACGAGACCGAGGGTGTGACTTGAAGATTGAAGCACATATTTGTATCAATGCTATTTACGTTTTCTCATAGAGCAAGCCGGCATTGCTTATCGGCAATATGCCTGAAAACCAATACAAGAAGGCCTGCTAGCTATCGGCCTATCTGCTGTCCAGGCGTAGACCACATAGCACGCCTACCGTCCCTGTCAAAAACAGAGGAACAGGAATGGCGAAAATCAAGACTCACTATACGCCGTTGTGTGTACATAGCTGCCCTGCAAAACTTATTTGTTCGGGAGAATTCAGGCCGCGATTAACCAAGCCCAAGCCAGCCCAACATCCACTTAATGTTTGGTTGCAAAGTTGTGGAGGCTGCAAACGTCAGTCCCAAGTCATATAAAGCCTGGCATTATTCAATTATTCAAGACTCACCTGATGTCTTCCCGGTTATCGGGACGCATCAGCCCATTGGTCGTATCGTCATGCGTGGCCGTGTCGTTGGTGGGCCCGCTACTGGCAACATCCGCGACCTTGGCCTTCTTCTTGGCGCCCTGGAGACGGCTGAGGTGCTCAAAGTAGCCGCTCGGGATCTCTGTCTTGTACTTGCCGCAAAAGACGCCGACCTCAAAGTCCGTGACTTCGTTTTTGGGCCCGGCCGCCTCGATACAAGCATCCTTGAGGTCGTCCAGGGACTGGTACACGACCTCGTCTGCGTCGATGAGGCGGGAGACCTCCTCTCTCGTCTTGCCGTGCGCGATGAGCTCGGCGGGGTCGGCGAGGTCGATCCCGTGCACGTGAGGATGCGTAACCTCGGGTGAGCATGAGACAAACAGCACCTTGGTCGCGCCAGCTTCCCTGGCCATGTGGACGATCTCGCGTGAGGTCGTTCCCCTCACTATCGAGTCGTCGACCAGGCAGACGACCTTTCCGTCGAACTCTGATGCGATCGGCGAGAGTTTGCGACGGACACTCTTTTGCCGCGCCTGCTGGCCCGGGAGGATAAAGGTCCTGTAGACGTAGCGGTTCTTGACGAAGGCGTTGGAGAACGGCTTGTTCAATTCTGTGGCCAATACGGCGGCCGAGGTATTACTTGTCTCGGGTACCGGAATGACTGCGGGAACAAGGCCAGATTAGTGGGTGCCTTTGATAAGAGAGTAGCAGAGTTCACGAATGCGCGTCTACTTACTGACGTCAATCTCCTTAATGGATTGTTCGCTCAGCGTCTCCCTCATCTTCTTGGCCAGCTTTGAGCCCATGTTCTGCCGGCTGCGGTGAACCGATACACCATCGATGTGGCTATCAGGCCGGGCAAAGTACACAAACTCAAAGATGTCCGGGGTGTACGACTTCCTCTCCACGATCTGGCGGAACTCGGGGGTGCCGTTCTTGCAGATGAAGACGGCCTGTCCAGGGAGGATGTCCACAATGTTTCCGAAGCCAAGCTGGGTCAGCGAGACCGACTCGGACGCGAGGAAGTAGTCCGTGGCGCCCTTTAGGGTTGCCGACGGGCGGGATCCGAGGCAGAGCGGGCGAATGCCGTTCTGGTCACTATCGGGACGGGTGTGGAGGTCAGAATCTGCCGAATTTGGATCACATGCATGATACAATGAAGGGAAAGTAATCACCGGAAACCCAGGAGTCCAAACCCAGCGATCATTGCCGTGCACGCAAAGGCGCCATGGCATCTGGCGTAGACCTCGCGGAGTGCAGTAAACACGTCGTCGACGTTTGCGCGAGCCTTGTTCAGCTCGTACAGGGCATGGGCAAAGACGTTGAGACTGGCAAGCAACGTGATGGACACTAGTCAGCGAATGCCGCTGTGACGAAGCGAAACACACAAGTTCACCAGAGACTCACAGGAGTTCCGAGTCCGAGTCGGTGTTGACATGGCGACGAGCCTCGCGGTCCAGAAAGCTGACGAGCTCTGGACTGTTGACGAGGTTCCCGTTGACGCTCATGGAAAGGCCGAATGGGGAGTTGACGTAGAAGGGTTGCGCTTCGGACCTGTACGCATATGCCACCAGTCCTGTCAGAGACTCCTGCGCCCCGTTTCCAGGTTCCGCTAAGTTGAATAGCAGGACAAGACATACGCCGATGAGGTACCCGCGGTGGGATATCTCAGGTGAGCGATGCCCATGAAGCCCGGCAGGTCGGCCGTCTTGCGGCCCTCGTCAAAGACCTTGGCAGCCATGCCGTTGCCCTTGCACTGATAGACTCTGCCGCCCTGGCAGACAGCGATACCGGCAGCATCTTGGCCGCGCTGTTCGTTTCCCGCATAGAATTAGTACAGTTGCTCCTACTCCTCCTGCAGAATTACGGAAGCGATTTCCTCTGCGCGCGCCGGAGCAACAATGTTGCTCTTGGGCAAAAGATTGGTTCCCGGTGAGGCGATTCGTCGCGGGCTGACTTACGTGTTGGAGAAAGTACAAGGACTCGTGCAAGTCAACGGCGGCCGACTGGGCCTTGACGTCGCCCAACTACCATAAGACGAAATGACCACAATGTGAGTGAAAATCCATGGCCAAAGTCGTCTTCGCGGCGCGCTTTTTGCGCGAGGCGGCGCGTCGGCATAATGAGACAAGGGCACTATGGTTGGCGGGGGGTAGCCAAAAGGAGGGGCAGAAGAAATATTGCTTGCATACAAGGACTGCAGAGACACCACACATTTTGTCGCGGCGCCTTTTCCTCTCTTTGGAACCGGCCTGCGAGGTGAGGGGGGATGCGACGGAGGGGAAAAGAGGTTGAACGTCGTCGACTACCTGTCAAACAACACAGAAAACCGCTTCCTTGAAGATGCCGGCGCCGATCTTGATATAACAAGGCACATGATGTGATTTTTTCAAGAGCAGTATTGCCAGGAATATTCCCTCCCTATCAACGCTGACCAACGACGAAAGAAATCTCCCCAGAGTTTTTTTTTTTTTTTCCCTCCCACCCCGAGTTCGGCAAGCAAGCAGGGTGTCCCCTAACCACGAGCTACCAAAGTAGAATTTCCGATCCACAAAACGGGGGAGATCCACTGTGGGGCAGGTTATTGTTATTGGCTTATCGCCCCGAAATGCAAACAGGCGAGAGGCAGGGGACCTCGTTGGTTTTCCCATTGCTGCTTTTGTTAGTATTCTAGAGCAAACTTGTCGACCTCCATCAGCAATCAAAAAACAACCAACATGCGTCAAGGGAGCGGCAATGCCTAATCCTCGGTAGTCCCCGAGCCTTGTAAATGTGACGAGTCACAACAACGTCCGACCGAGGTTACCCCCCAATCGGATCCGCGTACCCGGAAACGTAATATAGATTCGGCGGCGACATCCCGAGTACCTCATGGCAGCGCGGACGTAAAGCGCAGTGAGCCGGGTGTCGACCAGTATGACGGCCGAGTGGCGGAGGATTATTACCGAGTGCAGCTGCAGAACGCCGGCGGTGCGTTTCAGGAAGCCAGACAGCCCGTTCACGTACTCCTCGACCGTGCCGACATAGAGGTCGCGCATGCCAATGAATATGCCCGGCCCGTCCTCGCGGTCTACCGCCACATTGTGCCAGTACACGTCGATGGGCCTGTAATCCTCTGAGTGGTGACGCGCAGTTTCCCGGCGGTCGGGGCCTCGGCGTGGCGGGCGCTACGACTGCCAGCTCCAGTCCGGTTCGGGTTCGTTCTCGCGCTCGCGCCAGGTTCGCCACCTGCAGTTGAGGTCTAAATGTTCAGACTCGCGGGCCACGCCCGGGAATGGCACTGGGGAAGGGTCACGTCCAACATTTAGTGCTTGAGCTTCGGGGGCGCACCCTAGCGCGCTTTGGATCTTTCGCTTGGAGGGGAGACGTTTGCGTCGGAGGGAAGGCCGTCCACAGTGCTGCCGTGTTTGCAGGAGTCTTGTGCAGAGCTATTGCGCTCTGAGTTCACTGGCGTAGGAATCATTGTCTAGGCTAATAGTTTTGCGAGGTGATTTGGGGCAAAACCCTACTGGTGCCCCAAAACTCCGTCACGCCGAATAAAAGATTTAACCAATACTCTCGATGTCTTTAAATACCTGGCATGAGAAGATAAGTACGGCGTTTTACTCCGGCGGCTTTGGGTCAGACGCGTCAGTGAATCACGAGTGAGTCCATGTAGGTGCGACATAGTAATCGGCACCCGGTATCTTAGATGCGGTAACTCGGTGAGTTGTCGGCACAATGCATTTTCTGAACCGGATGGAAAGGTCGTAGTATGATTCTCACGAGAATACAGAGAAAAGGTAGGAGACATCATTTTGTTCCCACTGATTGTCGGGTAGGTCGGTGGCAACAAGAGGCCTTGCCTCAAATGATTCTGCCCGCCAGCGAGATCGATAGACCGATGTACGCATATGATGCGTAATGAAGACCTCCAGAAGCACATAGTTCAATCTGGGATTCAGATGGTGTCTCGAATCGTCGTCTGTACTCAAGTCGACTTGTTGAGTTGTGCGATATGGTCGATACCCAGATTCGGCGTGATCATGGCCAGAGCCAACAGTTAGCCAAAGAGCATTCCTCTCGTACTCTAGACTAGAAATAGAGAAAACGAAACCGATATTTTGGGCGCTTCCCCCGAAGCTCACAGGACCAACCCTGATCGCCCGGGTCACTTGGGTTTCGGCAGACATCGCATCAGCTTCCCCCGCCTGGTGACGTCGACCTTTTAATTGAGTCAGCCCGCCGCCCACTGCAGTAATACCTGGGCGGGGGGTGGGGTAGATTCCAGCCAGAGCCTAGCTGAGCTCCAAATGCCGCTGCGATAAGGCCTGATAGACGACTCGGTACCCCCGGCTAAGGTGGGGTTTCGTAACCGCCCGCTAGGCTAGGCGGGCTGGGCTGGGGTAGACAAGGTCACAAGAGTGGCACGCGCGGTCAAAGCAGCTCTTTGAAAGGGGATCCCGCGCCTCTCTCCCTTGGCTGCGCCGACGGACGGATTATAGGTCATTTTTGCTTTTCTAGAAGGCATCCATTCCTAGCATTCCCTTTCCCCGACAAACGTTTTCTTCTCCCACTTCTTTCTCTGTAACTTTTTATTTTTTTCCATTCCATGTAATACCTTGCTGCGCATACCCTAGAAAACATACGGACGGCATCATCATCTCCAAGGAACTCAACCCCAAACTGAACTCCCGCCATGTTTGATATATTCGCCAAGCTCTTGTCGTGAGTTTTCGCCTGCTTCCAGGCGGTCTCGAATCCAAAACCTCCTTATTTTAACCCAGGCGAAGCTAACCTAAAGGCCATTATGGCAACTACCCAGCTCCATTGCGTCCTTCCTCTTCCCCTTGTTCGCCTCCTACAAGGCCCTCAAAACTTCGGATCCCGCTCAGCTCACACCATGGCTGATGTACTGGGTGGTCCTCGCCTGCGCGCTCCTCGTAGAGTCATGGACTGAGTGGTTTCTCTGCTGGTGAGCAACAACGTCTTGCGCCGCGATACCACTTGCATACTAACTCCACATCTAACTTCGCAGGATCCCATTCTACGCGTACATCCGTTTCATTTTCCTCCTTTACCTCATCCTGCCACAAACCCAAGGCGCACGCGTGATTTACCAGGAGTATATCCACCCGTACCTTCGAGAGAACGAGCAGCACATCGACGACTTCATCGCCTCCGCGCACGACCGAGCCAAGGCCATGGGGATAATGTACCTCAGGCAGGCCATCGAATACGTCAAAGTCAACGTACTGGGAATGGCCCCGTCCCGCGTCGAGGAGCAGCAGCAGCCGGCCCACGGCCTGGGTCAGCAGCCCTCGGTCACGCAGAGCCTGCTTGCACGCTTCACGCTGCCTTCGGCGCGCTGGTCCGAGGCTGGCGGCGACCAGACCGGCGGCGATCTCGGAGCCAATGACTTCTACGGCCTGCTGGCCGGCGCCGTGGGCGCGGCCATGGGGGCGACCGGCGGCACCAGAGATAAGGACGGCGGTGCGGGTTCCATCATACCCAGAAACGTCGACGAAGCCGACAGGGCGAGCTTTATCGCAACCCAGCGCGAGCGCCTCACCGCCCTGCTGGCGGCACTCGACCGCGAGGCCGCCAACGTGCCGGCAGGCAAGGCCTCCTCGGCGTCCACGCCCATGCCGTCGACGTCGTCGTCACAGCCCTTCTTCCGCGTTAGGGAGGTGGTTGAGGGCCTGGTTGACACCGCGGGGCTCACAAAGTCGCGTAGCGAGACGGACTTTGAGAAGATCGAGGCCTTGAGCGGGACAGAGGAGGCCGGCGGCGACGACGACGACGACAACGGGTCCGTCAGACGCCGAACGCAGGGTTCCGGTGGGTCGTGGATGCCTTGGGGGTGGGGAGGAGCGGCGTCGGCGGGAGGAGGTGCTACTGAGCCCGAGGAGCCCAGCGTTGCTCGTAGCTCCGGCGTTAACACGAACGCCGGCCAGTGATGGATTTTGTTGTGCTTTGCTTTTGCTCTTGGTTCTATATTGCTGGTACACGACGTTCTGCGTGTCGTTGGAGAGCATCACTGCTCCCTCCTGTCAGCTCATATATTTGACGGGCTGTATTCTTACCATGTATATCCGGATACCGGAATAAACAGGATTTCGTTCATTATATGTGAGCTGCAATGGCCCAAATGGACCGCGCATATGAAAGCAGCCGCTCAGGATGACGCGATGAGAACCTTGGTAAGGCATAGCCAACATGAGATTGTGACCATGCATGCTGTTTTCTCTATATTGTGTGCAGGGTTTCGTCCCTTACAAAAAAAAAAGTGATGTACACAGCAGGGCGCACGTTCGGAGTGTCGCTCAGCAAGTTTCGACCTCGGTACGTGGGGTATCTCTGCAGCTATGAAAAGGAAGTATTGCTTCCCAGCAATGGAGCTTTGGGTCATCGCCAAATACCAGCGCGCGGGGAAAGGGGAGGGGGGATCCCGCAAAACCCCGTCTAAGCCCTGAGCTTGTATGGGTACGCGGGCTCGCCGTCGCTGCGTATCCAGACCTGGCGCTTGCTTTTGTTGACAACGTGCTCGACCCAGACCTGCTTGGCCTTCTTCTTCTTGAAGTCACGTATAAAGCGCGGGTCCCACAGCTCGGATCCGATTCCGAGGTCCTTGCAGCAGCGCATGAGCGCGTTGGACTTGCAGCCCTCGCCGGCCGTGGGGATGGTGTCATCGCTAAAGTACTGGCACTCGCCGCGGGCTTGCGAGACGTATCTGGAGAAGGGGAATAGAAGAGTTAGCTCCTACGTCAGCCCTTGGAAGTACCACGTAGACTTTGCCACGCAAGTGTGCCAATGCGAGTCGGCAAAAGAAAAAAAGAAAAAAATTCTCACCTTCCATGCGCTACGAGCGCATACTCCCTCGTGACGACCTTCTCGCCCACGACCAGGTCCCCGCGCGGCGCGAGGCCCCAGGCACCGGGCCCAAACGCCCGGTTCAGAATGCGGCGGTACTTGATTTCGGGCAGGTACAGTATGCCGTCGGGCTTGACCTCAATGTCCTCCGGGTCGATGGGCGCCATGAGGATGGCGGCCGCCTCGGGGCTGAAGGCGCTCTGTCCCAGGCCGTGAAAGGACTCGGACCAGTCGATGGTCGCGCCCTCGCCCTCGGCGGGGATCGGCGGAACCGGCGCGCCCGAGGGCGAGGCCTCGGGCACCGGGGCCAAGTTGGAGGCTATGCTATTGGCCGTGGGCGGCGGGACGGTGGCGGCTTGCGGGTCGAGGATTGGTGTTGCTGGTGGTAGTGTTGATGATGATTGGGGTGTTGAGGAGGTGGTTTTGCGGGCTGCGGGTGCCTTGTTGGGTGCGGCGGCGGCGGCGGCGGCTGTCCTTGCGGGTGCCGATGATGCGTTGACTGGGGCCGCTGTTGCTTTGTTCTGGGCGGGCTTCCAATAGCTAACAGAGCGGGAGGTGGAGGGAGCGGCGAACCGGGTGCGCAGCGCCGGGCATGACCGTAAAGGCCTTACAGTGCGCGCTGCTAACGAGGGCATTATGCCGGGTGAAATGGGGTAGGTGTGGGTTGTAGTTGTGGTTTTGCTGGAAGCTTCGTATGAGGGTGTAGATTGGATGACGACCCGAAATCTTTGCCAGCCTAGTGCAATCGACGCGTATGACAGTTAGCGATCGCTGAACAGCTGTACCCTTGTCGCGTCGAGAGCCCGGGGACTAGACAGTGTCGATGTGTTTCAACATGCACTATATTGTTGAGCATCTTTCAGTGGCAGTGACCTTATACTCGATTCCAATAGAGCGAGTAGCAGAATTATATTATATCAAGCCGTCCCGGAATCGAGATCACAAGCCTCATTTCTCACTCGGAGTCCTTCGTCTGGGTCCGTTGGTCGTTGTTGTGAGCTTTCCAACACGCCTTGAATTGTTCCATCTACACACACGGTATCCATGTTAGTTAAAGCAACGATGGAAAACGCAGCTGGATCGAGCCCGTCGTCCCACTCCGCGTACCTCTTTGATGCATTGCCTCCAGTCCTTCTTGTCCGAGTGGCACTCGGTGAGCTTCCAGTTCTCCTCGGAGCATCCGGTGCTGAAGATGCGTTTGTCCCTTGAAGCGGTGAAGGTTCGTGTTTGCTTTAGTTCGTTTGGTGAACGCCACCCTTCATACAGGCTCTGAGATAGCTCACCACTCATCTGGCTCGTCGTCCTCGTCGATCGCGGGCTGCTTCTTCTCTACTTTGCTCTCGGGTTTTGTCATGATTGCGACTCTTCGATTGAACTGAGCACTTGAAGAGCCTGTTCTTTTTGCTTGTATGGTCGAGATTTTGTGAGGATTTCTTCAAGTGTTTTCCTTGAGATCAACATAAACACCCGTGCTGCTGGACGCTTGTGATTTTATAGACTGGAGTTGCGGAGCCCCACCGCTCACCATTCATCCCCAACCAGCTCACACCACCTATTTGACCTTTGCTACTTAACGGCAGGATATCAATACCAAGAAATGGCATCCAATCGGTTAAACATCTTGGTCTATACGGGTGAGTCTATTGCTGGCTGTTACCGCTTCCAAATCCTAGGGGACCTTCACATCCTGACTCTGCAGCAAAAGGCACCGGCTCCACTGTTCAGTCTGTCAAGCATGCCGTCTACACTCTACGCCGGCTCCTGGCTCCGAACTACGCCGTGTCCACCATAGGCGAGAATGCACTTCTGAAAGAGCCATGGGACTCGACCTGTGCTCTGCTCGTGTTCCCTGGCGGTGCTGATCTCGGCTACTGCCGCGTACTCAACGGATCCGGCAATGATTCAATCTCCGGCTTTGTCCGTAGGGGAGGCCGCTACCTTGGCTTCTGTGCCGGCGGCTACTACGGCTCGGCGCGATGTGAGTTTGAGGTCGGAAGTAAAGAAGGGATGGAGGTAGTTGGACCGCGCGAGCTCGCGTTTTTTCCCGGAACCTGCCGCGGTGGCGCTTTCAAAGGTTTCAAGTATCATAGCGAGGCTGGTGCTAGGGCTGTCAAGCTCAGCATCAACCACGAAAAGTTCGCGGACCATTCCAAACCCAAACTGGCGGACAGCTTTCGCAGCTACTACAACGGCGGCGGCGTGTTTGTGGATGCCGAAACGATAAAATCCCAGAATGTGCACGTGCTGGCCCATTACGCTGAGAACTTGGATGTCGACGGTGGACAAGCCGCTGTCGTCCACATCCAGGTCAGCGATGGTCATGTCATCCTGACAGGACCACACCCTGAGTATGTTTTTTTTCCAACTTGGGAGGTTTGTGGAATTGGGCCATAGGCGGCTGACCGACTACTGGACGATCAGATTTGACCCATCCCAGTTGGCCTCCCCTGTACCAGAAGTTGAGGGGTACGAGAAGCTCATCGAGGATCTCAAATTGGACGAGGAGGACCGTATCGCATTTCTGAGGGCGTCGTTGATCAAGATAGGTCTTGATGTGGTCCAGGAGCCGGTGTGCAATGCTCCCCCTCTATCAAGCCTGCACCTCACGTCAGCCAACCATCAAGAAGTTGGCGATGTACTCTACTCTATTGAGGACATTGTTGCTGAGCAACCTGACGGCACAGGACTCGTCAAGGCGGAGATCAACTCGTTCCGCATTGTGATCCCATCCTCGACCAAAACATGGGACATGTCGACCATGGCTAGAGCGGTGGATGCTGGCGCCGACAACACAGGAAAATGCCAAACTGACCCCAGCGACGAGATCCTCTTGCTTGCACACGAGGATTCCTGGCCTGACCAGACGGAGACTCCATTCTTTGATCACGCTATTTACTACAACAGTCTCAGGCGTTACAGGAGAAAGGAAGAAGATGCTCATGACTGGGGTACCACCCTCATGTACGGAGAGGTCTTGAATAGTACAAACACAATGTTGGAGAAGTACGAGAGCCCTTTCCACCAAGACGCCAGTATAGAATGTCGTTCCCTATCACCATCATTTTCTAATGATCCAGCTGATATCTTAGGAACACTGCCTTACTTGGAAAGCTTCCCGCGGGCTTCACTTGTACGGCAACCACGCAGATTTCCGCTAGAGGTCGAGGTAGCAATGTGTGGATAGCGCCACCTGGGGCACTGCTCTTTTCGACTCTTATCATCCACCCCGGGCATCTGGTGTCTTCTAGGCCGATGGTCTTCATTCAATACCTCGCGGCCGTCTCCATCGTCGAGGCAATACAGAGCTACGACAAGGGATACGATAAATTGCCCGTCAGGGTAAAGTGGCCCAATGATATTTACTGCCGGGACCCGACCAGGCCCGAGAGCCCAGCCCAGTATGTCAAGATAGGGGGCATACTCGCCAACTGTTCCTACCAGGACGGGAACTACCGAATAGTTCTTGGAATTGGCATCAACACCAACAACGAACGGCCGACAACCTCGTTGCGTGCTCTCGCCGAGGCTGCCGGCTTGCCACCCTTCAAGCTCGAGCAGCTTCTCGCCCGCATACTTACGCGCATCGAGGCGAGGTACAACAACTTCATCTGGCGGGGTTTCTCGAGCGAGCTCGAGGGTGCCTACTATCGTCACTGGCTTCACTCCGAACAGATCGTCACACTCGAGGCGGAGGGGGGTGTCAAGGCCAAAGTCAGGGGGATCACCAAGGATTGGGGGATGCTCATGGCCGAGGAGTTAGGGCCAGGAGACAGGCGTACTGGTCGGGTGTTTGCGCTTCAGAGTGACGAGAACAGCTTTGACTTTTGGAAAGGCCTCGTGAAGCGGAAGATTTGATCGGCCAGTACCGACTCACCCAGTACAGGATGGCTTACTAGATGGCGGTGTGACGAAACCGGCCAGCTGCCGAACTTTCGACATGTTGGCCCGCTGATCCGACATATAACTCTGTTGTGACGAGAGAAGCTCTAAATAGACAGTCTACTATTGCGGACCCTCGACAAATCCACTTCTCGGAAACCGGCGACTTCCTGGCCCCATTCGCGCAAGACTTAGCCGTCGGTGTATCTAATGTGGGCTTTGACTGACAAGAAACGGGCCAAGCCGCACGCATCGCCACGGCTGGACCGATTCGGCCAGTACACAGCTGCTTTCAACGGGGATGGACTTCGGCAAGCTGCATACCGACCGCCAAAAGGACTTGTGGACCTTTGAAAGCCGGGCAATGGATGGAACGCTGGCGCAGGAATGCAGGTCTAGACCACAATCAGACGACAGCCGAGCCTGCGGTGTGTTGCTCCCACGATCTCTTTTCGAAAAGCTTTGTGAGTTGAGCGCCGCGAAGGCTGCTGCTGAACACATGACCGGTGACGCCATGCACGCAATACGGGTTTTGCTCTTAGATGTAGCAATTTGGGCTAAAAGTGCTATAACAGCCGTTTGCCGGCATTGACGACGTGGTGTGCCATCCATTGCTATAGGCTCTATCAAAATCGCCTCTTTGGCAACATGTCCTATATCCGGCCAACCAGATCGCGATCGTGAATAAGGTCACCAATGATGAACCGGGACTGGAGGCTGCAATAAACGGGAAGAGTCGAGTCCAAAGTCTTGGTGGACTTGAATTGCGGTAAAAGCGGTCAGTTCTACCAGTACATTCACCAGAATTTCCATGGCCCATTTACAAAGTCATTGTTCCAATGATGAATTATCAAAAAGTCCCGCTCACATATCCATATTCCTCCCGCATCCTCCCGTCCCATAACCTCAACGAAAGTCGACTGAGTATGCCTGACCAGATACCTGACCGGATCCCTGATCGGATATCTGACCAGATGCCTGACCAGATGCCTGTTGCCACCTACGGTCACCGCGCCGGGCAGTCATCACTACCCGCTGAGTTGAGCCACCTGTCGCCATGCAAGCGGTTCACGACTCTGCCGTTCTAACGCCCGACCTCGACGACTAGCGTCTGGCTCTCTAGGCGAGAGTAACGCGGTTCGACCATGTCGAACGCACCACCGACCCCCGCGGGATACGCCTATCCGCATTTACCTGGGATTACCGGTATACCATCGAAGGCTGCAACGAAAACATCGGCGATTACGGCTACGCCGGCATATTTCCCCTTTGGTTGCACGGTTTAAGTTTGCAGCCGACGCCCCTCCCTTTTTGCGCCCCCCGGTCCATAGTTACGCCGGGCCTTATGGGAATTTCGGTAGAGGTACTCGATGCAGTGGGCGGCGCCCACGCCCAGGTACCGGACGACGCCGAGTCATCCGATTCGGAAAGTTTCGACAAGTTTGCTGGGCCGGTGGAGGATAGCTCAGCTTTGGTATAAAGTAGATAAAGTAGATGGATCAAGTAGATGAAGTGCCCGACAGCACGCAGATCCTGGAGGAATTCGGGACTCTCAAGCCCCCTAACAAATTAAATAAATAAGATTGTTAGCATGAAATCCACATGTTCTAATCAAAACATTACGGAAAATAGCTTACTTCAGGTCATTTAACCTGCTAAATAGCCCACGTAGCTTTGGGGGCCTGCCGGCTCCTTGGGAGACTATCGGCTCAAGCTGATGGAAGGTTGAGGCAAGCTGCGCCCAAAGTCGACGTCCCGCTGCTGCCCAGCACTCGGTCGTCTGGTCTCGACAAGCTTCACATTCTCCCGCCCCTGCCTTCTTCCTGATTAGGCCGGACCAAGAATGTCGACGGAGGGGGGAGAATGATGCGGCAGACAGCCTATGCGGACAGCCGTCCCGGGCTGGCTTTTTTGATGACAAGGACAACAAATCACAGCAATGGAACTCTCGCGAGGGAGAAAAAAATGCAGGAAAAGAGCGCCAATGGCTTTGTTTCTTGCCGTTTCTAGCCGGCATATCGCGGCAGCTTGCTGTTGGATAATGCCTTGTTATACAAAATACGAAATCCCGCGTCTTCGGCTTCTGGTCTGTAAACGACCAAGGATGGATCGTTCACATATTTCCAAAAGTGATGCGTTACGACAAAAAAACGATACGGAAAACTGCTCCACCGATATCCCTCGACGAAGGCTCTTGGTAAGGGACACCACACGGACATCTCTATTAGACAGCCATCATCCTCGACCGCTTGATATGTCACCCTCTGGCGAAGCTATAGGCTCGACTGAGCCCCAAAACCAGTCTCATGGCCACAGCCCGGCTACCTTGATAGGACTCCTGCTACCTCAGATTTTCTGCAGCTTGATCGTAGCTGCAAGGGCTTGGTCTCGACTACTGATCCTACGCAAGTGGTTCGTCGACGACACCCTGATGATACTGGCCTGGGTCTTCTCTGCGGGACTCTGCGCTACCTACACGCTCGCCTCCGTGTCGCAGAGCATCCCGAAACAAAACTCGGAAGCTGGAGGAGGGATCAATAAGAATACCAGTGGTGGCAGCCTAGATGCGAGAATACAGCCGTACTTGTTCCTGACTTACATCGGCCTCATCTTCTACCAGGCCTGTCTTTGCCTCACCAAGTTATCGGTACTGAGCTTCTACCTGCGCCTTTTCAGCACCTCGCGGCCCATGGAACGCCGGCTGGCCTGGGCGACGGTGGCATTCGTGGTGTCCTTTGGCATCCCGCTCCTCGTCGGCAGCGTCTTTCAGTGCCGTCCAGCAGGCAGCACCACCGTCAGCGGGTCCTTCCTGGGCGGTACCTCGACAACGGCATCATCATCGCCATCATCAACGACCTGCTTCGCCTTCAAGCCGCTACTCGTCGCCAGCGCGACGCTTCACAGCGCCACAGACGCCTGGCTGATCGCGCTCGTCATCCCCTGCGTGTGGCGGCTCGACATCGCGCCGCGGCAAAAGGCCGCCCTGGGAGTGGTGCTCTCGCTCGGCGTCTTCGTTATCGCCGCCAGCATCGCGAGGCTGCAGCTGTCGCTCCTCCTGTTGGTCGACCGCCGCTACGGGGTCATCGGAAGCAGCAGCAGCAGAGGCGCCGCCGACGCGTCGGCATTCTTCGTCACGACGGTGCTGGAGTGCGACGTCGCCATCGTCTGCGCGTCGGCGCCGACGCTGAGGCCGCTGGCGGCGAGGATGTGGCCGCGGTCGGGCATGGGCAAGGAGCCCCCGACCTTCTGTGGCGGCGCGAGGAGGAGGAGGAGGCCTTGGAGGCTGCGGCGACTTGGGCGGGATGGCGCGCCCAGCGCCGTCGACCTTACCAGCGTCGTCAGCTTCCACGGATACCCCTGGGATGCTGTTGCCGCAAAGACCGCCGATGCGGATGCAGGGATCGAGAGGAGCCGCAGCCAACACGGTACCGGGGGCGTGAGAGTCGGAAGCGTGCCCCCAGGTGCGAGGGATGGCTTCGGCAACAGGCTGCCGCGGCGCCCACCGCCGCCCACCATACCGATTCCGCCACTGCCGGCGCTGCCGGCCGCCACGCATGGGTCGCCGAGCGTCAAGAGGATGCCGGGCAAGGAAGCGGTCAGGAGGAGGGCGGCCACCGTGGCGGACGACAGGGCCGCGCTGCTTCTGCTCCTCGGGGACGGCGACGGGGGGAAGGTGAGGACGGTCGCGCGCGGTGGGTGCGGCGGCGGACCGCGCTGCAGCGCGCCTTTGTGGACGCTCGGCCGGGAGAGCTTCGTCATGGGCGTCGACGACCCGGCCAGCCCAGGTCGGGTAGGCCGCGTCCCGGACTGGCTTTTTGACGGAGGTGGAGTCATGGGTTGCTCACGAGGCAGGAGTGTTGACTATGATTGGCGCGATCGGAATACCGGTACGGGCTTAGTAGAAGTTGCGCAGAGCAGTAATTCATTAACGGGGAGAGGGGAACAAAGCCGAGAACCGGGGGTTAGATCTGGATGCGAGCAAGAGTTGGTCCCTGGGAATTGCATTGCGAGTGGATGACCATCACTTGGGAACATGGAGGCAAAAGACAGACACGACTGTAAATAACCTTATGGGGCCAGGGCATAACGAGGAGTTTTACCCTGTCTCTGCTAGGTACCTAGGGCGGCAGGCAGATAGTTAATATCCCCTGTTTTATACCCCGAGTGCATACGGAGAATGTCGTTATATATATGCATCACCGCTTGGGGGTAAAGTCTCGAAACAAGCAAGGGGTATCAAAATCGATTAAGAACTAGTAGAATATAACCATTTAGAATGTAATGTTTTTCTTCACTTCTCCCCTCGTTCCACAGTGCTCAAAAGGCACGGCCGTCGTACGTTACTCCCCATCTGGGTTGCGCGGGCTGGTATGGCGGCGGCGCAAGCCTGGTTCGAAACGTGCTGCTGCCCCTGAATGCACTGCCCCCCAAGTACTCCGGGCGACCGAGACTCTGCTGGCTCTCGGGCCTCGATGGTAAGATCCGATGGCTGTATACAGAATCGCTCCCGTCGTCGTCCCTGTCGTCGCGGGCAAAGTAGGAGCCGCCGGCGATGGCCCTGGAGCTGGGCCGCGGGCTCGGCTCGCCGCCGCCGCCGCCACCGCCCATGACTTCGGAAGAAGGCACCCCGGAGCTGCGGCGCGGGATGAAGAAGGCGCCGTCGAGCCGGGAGCCCCCGCTGGTGGGCATGTCGCTGAATTCGCTCGTGAAGCTCCAGCGGGCCGGCGACGCCCTCCCAATCGTGTTGCCGTCGTTGTCAAGGAAGAGCGTGGGCCGTCCGTCGTAGGGGTCGGTGCCGGCGGCCGAGGGGTGCGTCGGCGCCGGCCGGATGACGATGTGGACCTGGCTTAAGCTGCCCGGGGTCGAGTACAGCGTCGCGGGCGAGTTGAAGGGGGCCAGGCCGCACTCCGGGCTAAGTTGCCGGCGCTGGCTGGCTTCCGCGGACCGTCGCTTTTGCCCTTTGCGGACGAGCAGGACGGCCAGGGTTACCAAGGAGGCGAGGGCCACCACGGCACCAAACACTATGCCTGAGATTTGATCTGCTCTCAGGGTTGGGGGAGATGTACCCAAGCCGCCCGGGGCAGTGGTCGAGTTACCGGACGCGGATGGGATAGGCGTTCCGTCAGACGTCATTATTGTGGTGAGCGTAGAGCCAGTAGTGATGGTGACAGTCATGACCGCCGCGGTTGTAGAACTCTCTGTTGGTGTGAGTGTACTAGCAGGCTGTACCACTGATGCAGGCGGGGTGGACAAGCTTGTGGGAACTGTAGCCTCAGTCCAAGAACTTAAGGGCGCTGTAGCCTCAGTCCAAGAGCTTAAGGGCGCGGTTTGCGTACTGGATATGGGAACGGCATTGCTTGTTGGGTCGGTCTGGGTTGTCGGGGATTGCGACAGTCCCGTTGGGACGACAGTGGGGTCTCCAGGCGTGATACTAAAGGTCTCAGAAACTGTAACGAATAGGGTTCGTGTACCGCCTTGGATAGTCACTGTTGTAGTGAAGATACTTGTGGCTGTGACTGTTGTTGTGCTTCCAGGGCCCGGCCCTGCCACCGCGGTGGCTTGTTGGCGCTTCGGAAGAGAGCTTTTTGCAAGAAGCGTGGCCGTCTTTGGGTCTTTAGTCAGCCGAGCATCCAACGGAGTGCTCTTGGGAACAGGAGGGATGGCAGCTGTTGGCTGACTTGAAAGGTCGATAAAAGTCAGGGTCTCGGTTATGGTGGATAGTATTGTGGCAGAGTAAGAGGTTTCGGTGGCTGTGATTGTCGATGTAGTCGTAACAAACACGGTCGAAGTAGTATCTCCCAAAAGGCTGCGCTGGGTCAGACCGAGAACTACAAGGACGATGGTTATAAGACCACTGGCCTACCTGTATCTCTGCGCCGGCATTGGAGCCTCTTCGCATAATGGCGGGCGGCAGCTGTCTTGTCTGCCATGTATTTTTGAGTCGTTTTGCCTGCGCGGCGTCTGCAGAGTATGCAAGTGTCTTTCCCAGACTCGCCCTTTCCCGCTTCCATGGTGAGGCGACGAATGCCTCAGAGAGCCGTCGAGACTATCTGGCCAACTGCCCAGGCCTATTTGGCTGCTTTCCGAATGGCTTAACAGCCCGTCCTGGTGTCCGGCGGTTTCGGTTGGGAGTGATCGAGTGGCATTGATAAGAGTCGCAAAGGCCAAGACAAAGGTCTGGTAACCTGATAGTTTGGCCAACATATTTCGAACTGCCGCATGTCGCACAAGATAGGAAGAGAAGGTAGAGTTTGCTTGGGACATTCGTATGCTCGTCCGTTTTTGGGGGGTAAAGCGAGGTGGAGGCAAAGCATTCTTGACAAAGCAAAGAAGCAAAACCCCCAAGTTCAGCTGCCAGGGAGATAATGCATAGAAGGCAGCCCACTGGTTCAAGTATTATCCAAGACGATGCAAAGGAGCATCGATTCGTTTTTAAGAGAGGGCAGCATTGGAAGTTTGAACGAAACCATGTGCCTTTTAAGAACGCTTACAGCGGGTTGCTAACGCCCGTCACGCCGTTCGAAAAGAGCTCTGACCCATCTCGGGTGTCCAGGACCATGGCTGAAGATTGCCAAGAGACAAGGAGAGCCACGGCGTCTCCCACAAAGACCAGGGCACCGGGAGACGCCTGTAGATTGTGCCGTCCCTCGTGCACCGGGATCTTGGAGAAGGGCACGGTTGGGGCTTGCCCAAGTTGGGTGTACCACCATACGATCTCAGGATGAGAGCTTGGTGTATGGGATTTGCTGGTAGGTGCTTCTGCTGGACCCCTGAAGGCCTCTTGGTGTTGTTGAAGCATCTGCGTGCAGTGCAGATGTAAGCAAGATGGCGATGTTTGCTCATGCATCCGAACCTAGGCCCCCGGCTAAGAGGTCCTTGATCCAGCAATTTGCATGGGAAGATCGCCAACGGCAGTTTGGCCAAGGGATACTTTGGTTCTGGAAGGAAAAGCAACGTCTAGATCGTCCAGGAGGGCTAGTCGAAAGCCCCATTCCATGCAGCACATTCGGAGTAGGTGGTGATCCGGTCGAATAGGGCAAAATTCGGACAAGGTTTCTACTTTGGCCGCATCAATTGAAGGCTATGATGCTACAGACAGCGGTAAATGGTGCAAGGAAGGTCGTTAGGGTAGCCTTGGACTTGGCATCCATGATTTGCCAACTTGCCTGAGGACCTTTGACGGTAAAAAAAGGGCTGTCCCAGCGGTCCTAGATGAAAACGTGCAACTGAATCTCCTCATGTCGACCGCATGAAGACCATCTGGGCCGCGAAGTTGAGACAAGTGGTGGAGAGCAGAGGATGGTCGAGTTGTATTGGAAGATGCGGTCTTTCATGCGGGGACTCCCGATCTCGCCCACATCCAGGGTCTTTGGCAATTAAGAAAGAAACGAAGAAAGAAACCTCGTCAAGGGAGGGATAATTTTAGGAAGATGGAAAATGAGAAAGAAAAGATGAAGCAAAACACGGAAAAGAAAAATGAACAAAAAAGTTCCAGAGATAAGAAGTTGCACCCGGTCCAAGTCACGTGGGACCTCGAGTGAACCCGGTGCCTTCTTTCTGGGTTTTGAATTTTTTTCCAGCGTCAGCCCTTTCTTCTCCACCGGCTTCTTTTCTTTTCACTTGCCGCGTTACTCCTTGCCACCACAACGAAATTGCAGCAAACAGCCACGGCTTGCGAGAGGAGCATCGCGCTCTTGAACGACTCTGCGAATAAATTCTCTTCTCTCGTCAGACACGTACATCCTCCACGCGTCCTATCTGCACCTTTTAAGCACGCGCTCTACAGTAGAACGGCCTTCCCTCCCACGTCGCATGGCGAGATCGTCGGCGCTACGCTCCGCGTCAGTTCCCGACCGCCCGGAGATGCGTGCCCATCGAACCAGTGGAGGCCGACACTTGTGGCTGGCCTGCAACCGCGGGAAGCATACACGCGATGCTCGTGCGTGCCGTCGCCCGCCCGGGCTTGAGGAGCTGTTGCGAGGCAGCGGGAATGGGTCTGAGCACCACTGAGATAAACCAGGGCCTGCAAACGAAACCCCTGGATTAGGATTTCATTTTCTTTCCCCAGCAGGTACACAGCAAGGTCAGAAACAAATACGTAATGAAGAAGCAGTAGGCGTCCGATGCGCCCCATGGTCGGGGGTTTCCTTCTTCTTTCTTGATTGGCAAAGAAACACTGCTCGGCATACTCCCTTGCCAGTGGCGAGGGTGCTGCAAACAGCCAGAACCATTGAAAGAGAGCGGGACGGGGCTGGCGGTGCAGTTGTCCGTTTTGGGGCAATCCTCCGCCTTGGTTGAGCCGAGTCGCAATCGATCCTTGGAGAAGACTTGAAATGCAAGGCATTGACAAGCGCGGATATGAAATCCCCAAGATCACAGCCATGCCGCGCGTTGTTCAGATGCCGACTTGTCAGTTCGTGAGCGTACCTCGAGATGGGTAGCGTAGCCATGGGACAGTTGACGGGCACTCTTCCCATATGAAAACTGGCTAATCTGGGGACCTGACAAGAGAAGTAAAGGCGAAAGAGCGTCTTTTCATTTCTCCCGTTTTTTACTTTCCGGCGACCTGGTCTTGGGAATCTGAAATGAGGTTTTGCGGCTGACAAGACGGATGCCCTGAGTCTAATGCTAAATTTCATGCTTTTCATCGCCATACTTGGCGCAAGTAGCGCACTTTGCTGTCAGCAGCATATCGTCGGGGAGTTCCGCCTATCAATGTCAAGTCGGCGAAAAGGTCCTTCCTTGCCCCTTGGGCTGTGATGGCCTGGTTGAGAGACAAATTTCCCAAAGAACATGAGGGCTTTTTTCAAACAACCAACAAGGACATGCCATGTTGTCGCAATTGTTGTGTGCGCTGATGCCGATGTTGCATCCACGCTGGTAAATGAGTGAATTTGCGCATAGATGAAAGTGATCTATCTAGTTCGATTCTGTCACTTACAACGTGTCAATTTCTGGCTATGGCACTCGCGAGGAGAAATGGTTACTTTCGAGTGGTCTTTGTTGAATAGCAGTCTTCTAAATGACGTTTTCATATTCTTCCACTGTTTTCTTTGTTCCGAATCTATACCTATGCAGATGTGTCTGGACTAATGATGGATTCCTGACTAGAGTCGCATACCGCTAGTACGCTGAAGACAACATTGGTATTTGCTGTAATCGAACCTTTCAAATTGGTGAATCCTTTTCTTGGCGCGTATGAAGTCACCTACCTACCTTAGTTGTCATGATACTGACTTGTATACCTATGCAAAGCAGAAGCCGTCTTTCCCCGGTCGAACAGCGACCAAACGGCCAGTAGAGATTCGGTCCAAAAGACAAACATCAAAGCCCAACATGATCGAGGATGAACTCTTGAACAAGCTATGGATTGGGCTGGTCTGTATCGAGTTCGCAATGGTTCTCGCGGTCGTTGTCTTGGCTCTTTGGGCCTCAGTCAGACCCCGAAGGCAAGGCTACAGCGCATTATGAGGCTGTGTCACACAGCGTCTTTCCATTGCTCGGTGTTCTTTGTTTATGAAATGCTTTCGTTCAAAGTTGACAGCAGATTTCTTGAGTTAAAAGCGCCACAGCAATCGGAACAAAGAAGTGAAGCCAGGTCCGGTCATGGATTGTCTTTGTTGTCTCTGAGAGGCATGGGCTGCAGACTTTTGCCGAATATAAGGGAAGAAGTCAGCAAATTGTATCTTCAGCTGGTGCCTAATGTTGCCGACTTTTTGGAAGGGGTTCGGTACGCAACGAGCATGAACGCCAGTCTTTGAAGCGCACGACCGTGTATAACTACCACCACAAACCAGTGTCCCCTCAAGCAAGCAAAAAGTCTACAAGTATCAACCTCGGCGCCGAGAAAAAAAAAGGAGAAAAGAAAAGTGCACAAATATGAAGTCGGAAGAACAAAAACCTATGCGTCAGCCCGAGCAGGAACTCGACGCATGCTGGTCCGACGAGGAACAGGAGGCACCCGTCGAGCTCGACGAGGAGGACCTCCTCCAGCAAAAGCTGCGGGCGGAAAAGGAGGCCAAGAAGGCGGTCATGCACGCCCAGTGGGAGCGGGCCCGGAGGGTGCCCCGGTTCGACGCCGGGGCCGACAAGAACGGGTACGTGACGTACGGAAAGCTTAGCAAGAAGCTGTCGGAGCTGGAGCTGGTGATTGGGCTGCTCTTTCGCAAGTTCAACCCGATCCAGGACAGGTTCTGCGCGGCTGTCGCTGCTGCAGACACGGCCGCGGCCTTGACGACGAGCGGGAGCGGCGGCAGCAGCAGGAGCAGCCGGGAGCAGCTCCTGGCGGACCTGGACGAGCTCGAGCTGGCGATAGGGGGCCAGGAGGTCGCGCGGCACGTGGTCAAGGTCAAGGCGCTGGCGGCCAAGAAGCGGTGCAGAGGCTGGACGAGGAAGACGGTGGCGGAGAGCAGGAGCCAGAGGCAGGTGCTGGCGGCGTACAGGGACGGCGTTGTCAAGGTCAATGAAATGGCGGCCAAGATCAAGAGGATGGAGAGAGAGGTGGACTGTGCGATTGGGATGCTGCGGGACGGAGACCGAGCAATGAGCGGGTGATGTTGGCTGGGGACTGACGGGGGAACGCCAAGGCCTGCCAAGTGGAGTTGGCTGATGGGGTGACACTTTTGACGTGGTGATGGCGTGATAGACTATCTACCTTTACCTTTGGTTGAGAAAGAAAAAGCTCGTGTCGGACAATCGAATTCTGCTCGTTTTCAAAAGTTCTTCTCACGCATTTTCAATCCTGCAAGAAATAGCAACAGCCTAATACTTTAATCACGAAAAAAAAAAAAATATCTTCTTCCATGGACGCTTTGAATTATTCCCAACACTCACTCCAAAACAAAAAGACCCCACCCGCCAACACAGCTGACGACATCCCGTCCCACTTCCCCAGCTTGCCCAGGCTTTTCCCCAGATTCCCGACAAAGTCCCCGTGCTGCCGCCTAACGGAGCCGCTAAATCGCTTACGGGCAGCACGACAGCATCCCCCTGCTTTTAGCGAAAGAGCTCTGGGTAGGTTAGGTAGGTAGGTAGGTATTTTATTACAGGATGTACCTAATTGCGTTTTTTTCGCTGTACAATCTGATGTGAATGGGTAATACGGGGCAGTCCAATCATTATGAGATGGATTTGCCGCGAGGGGAGAGGAGAGACGGAGAGCTTGATGTCATGGTCTAAACCGGATCACGCGCAACTATGCATGGGCAATCGTACTATGTATGTCCTGTTCTGTCCCGTCCCGTCCCATCCCCGTTACCGAATACATACTGTACTTCTTGTCCCCACCAATAGTGGCCTGAATCCAGAACTCGCTCATGTTAGGTTTTTGATTGCGCGTTTACCTCTCAATGTTGGATAACCTGACATGTACTCCATAGTAGTAGATACCCCGGGCTGAGCTGGGGCAGGTATCTACTATGGTGATACGATATTACTATGTTTGCTTCATGTACCTACCGTAACTATCATCTCACTCAACTCTCCTCCCATGGGGCTTTGTTTACTCTGGTCTGCTCTTGTGTCACCAGCCCAACTCTGACGCAACCACAACACACATGCGTTGCCTCGTTCCAATCCATCTCAGCCTACGTCCGCCTCGCCAGCTCCTTTTCCCATCCGTCTGTCTTTCTTGTCTGCTGATCGATCGTCCGGCAATCCCAGCCCCGCTCCCTCCCTCCATCCCTCCCTCACCCCCCGGGTTCCCTTTTCCCCTCTTTGACCCCTTGCCTAGCTGAATTCTATCTACCTTCAGGCACCCTATCATCTACCAGTATCGACTCTCCGTAAGGTGTGTGCTGTATAAGCTCTACCTTAGCTAGGCCGGCCCATATCTACCATCTGGTACCCCATCCGTCTCTCTCCCCCCCTCGAAACGTCCCTCTTCCCCCTCTTTTTCCTAACGTCTTATGAC
>JASAOQ010000337.1:13655-28136 GCA_031306065.1 Pseudopyricularia cyperi | reverse complement strand
ACTCGCCTCGAAAAACAAAACAAAAAAAGTACTGCATATCTGCATCTACCAACGTGTCTACCAACGTGTAAGGGGGGTATCAGTGTATATAAAGTAACAAACGCATCTTTCCGTCAGCCCGAGTAAGCGTACAATGTCTTGCGGCAAACGACCAAGCCATATATCTACAACATGACCAAAACAGATGACAAGGCGAAAAAGAAACAAAAACAAAAACAACAACCCTCATCGCTAGGCTACGCCAAGGGCCTCTAAGCCTCGGCCATCAACTGCTCGCCCTCATCCAAACGCTCCGTCACGATCCTGACATTGTCAATCAGGCTCCTTCCGAGCCCCACGAGCAGCAGTTTCTCGGCGTTGGCCGGCAGGCCCAGGTAAGTGGGCGGCTCGCGCTCCGGCAGCGCCTGGATCCACCCCCAAAACTCCTGCAGCGACGTGCCCTGCGGCACCACCAGGTCGCCGGCCGCGTCGCCTCCGCCGTCCCCTCCTCCTCCTCCTCCCCCGGCCTCGACAAGCTTATGGTTGAGCTCGTACGCTTCCGGCGTCAGGAACTTGTGGATGAGCTGCGAGAGCATCTTGAAGTCGCCCTCGTCGTCGATCTTGCCGCCATACATCTCCGTGATCAGGCTGCGGATCATGTCCCAGGGAATGTTTTGCGGCGCGATGTTGGACCGGTTGTTGGCAACCGCGTCGACCCAGGTGTCGATGATGTATGCCGAGCACTCGTACTGCAGGACAAACAAAGTCAGTATGCAAAAGGACAAGAGACCGCAAACGCAAAGGCACACGCAACACTCACATCACTATCGTTAAATTCCCAGAAGCCCTTCCATCCAAGGTTCGGCGCATAGCGAAGACGCTCTTGCACAACCGCATGCAGGAACGAAAGAAGGAGATACATCCTCGAGCGCTCGACAGGGCCCTTGTTGGTCGGTCGTTGAGACAGTGACAACATCGAATCCTTCATGTTGGCCCTTACGCCGGCTGGCTGCTCGTACATGAGCACGCGCGACGCCCGGAGCAGGTTGACGGGGATCTTGGGGCTCGACTCCATCGACAGGAACAGCCGGAAGTCCGAGTGCGCGTTGAGCGACTCCATGCGCTTCTCGAGGCTCTGCAGCCACGTCGGGGCAAGGTGCACATTCTTGACCAGCACCCAGGTGCCCATCTGCGCCGCGTTGGTGATGGCCTTGTCGGCGCTTGCCAGACCCTCGCTGGAGCCCATGGCGATGTTGGTGCAGCGCACGCCCTTGCGCTGCACGAGCGAGTCGACCTTGAAGCTGGCGTCGAACCCGGCGCTGGAGACGAGCGCGACTGGGCGCGTCGGCGGCACCTGCGCCACCGTCTTCTCGAGGTCATCGACAATGTCGAACAGCCCGGGACCAAAGACGAGGACGGCGAAACGCTCGGCTGCAGGCACGAAGCGATCTAGGCGGAAGAGCTTGACCAGCACCAGTCCCAGCAACGCTCGGTCATTCGTCTCGGTGCTTTCATCCCAGATCTCCGGGATCACGAGCTCTGCGAGTTCTTCGTTGAAGAACCTATCCCACTGGGCGTCCGAGACCTGTTCTATCTTGTCTTTAAGGCAAGGCAGTCGCCTTGCCCGCGCAAAGGCCTCGTCCTTGGCCTCCTTTTCGGTAGACACGTCTCTACCCTCGACTCTGTCGTCGAGGACGACATCAATCAGTGCCTTGTCCATCTTGAAGGGCGATGCCTGGGCCAGCAGAATGGCAAGCGTAACGCGGTCCTTCTGAAGCAAGCCAAGAGCCGTGCGTTGGAATGCAGCGACGAAGAGATCTTTGACAATCACGTCTCGGCGCATGACATGGTTCGTCTCGTTGGCCAAGTTCTTGTTGTTGTGGAGGACTGAGTGAAAGATGTCGATAAAGTACTGCAGCGAGAACTGGTAAAAGTGGTTGAGGCAGTGAAGCTGCTCCAAAACAGAGAATATGGCGCTGCAGGAGCGTGCGATGATGTCGTACTGCAGAGTGATCTCCTCGACCTCGGTCATGACACCCTCGGTGTTGTTCATCTTGACCGTGATCTCGGCCGCTTCCGTCTTGAGCGTCTCGAGCGTCTCGATAACATTGTCATCGTCGAGAATGTTACCGCGAGATTCGTTGAGCGCCTGCAGGAGGCGCTTCTCGAGCTGCCGCAGGTGTACCTTGAACTCGCCCTGGAGCTTGAGCAGGTTCGAGCGGCGCTCGTCGACATCGGGCCGCTCCGCTTTGAGGACGTCATTGAGTGTCTGTGTGCGCAAGCTGCTCTGGGTGACGGTGAAATTGACGAGCGTAGTACGACTGCAAATGTCCGGTGGGAAGGTGGCCGAGGGATCACGGGTGGACAGGAAAATTTTGAAGGCAGGAGAAAAGTCAATCTGCTGCTTGCCGAGTTGAATGAGCGTACGGCCACCAGTCTTTTGGTACTCCTTGTTGAGGACATGGTTCAGAATTGGGTCGAGATGTTCGGCATCCTGGATCAGGATCGGGTTACCAAAACGCAGGGCGCTCTCGAGTTGTTTGGTAAAGGCGTCGTCCAAAAAGCTGGTGACAGTAAGACGGCGGTCCTTGCACTCCTTGCTGAGGAACTCGGTGATTCTGCCCGTAGGGTCGATGACCAGAGGGTAGCGGTTGAAGCGCTTGAGGATGATGGCGTTTTCGGTGCACAAGTCGTCGACCGGCAGCGAGTTGGCCTGCCACGACAACCGCTCGTCGGCCGTCGACAAGTACTCGGTGACGGGATTGTGCTGTTTGATGTTGATGCCCGACATTTGCAGCTGATGAAGCCAGTCCTCCATCATGGACTTACGGTACTGTTGATCATAGAGGCCGCTGTAGGCCAAGAAGGCGGCGGCAACTAGAACATCGCCCACAAGTGTACTGATCTGCGTCTCGAATGATTTGCTGCCATCCTCCCATCGCACCCTCTCAGACGAAAGGCTGTCCAAAAGCTTCACACTGCGATCGACCTTGAACTGGACGCGCGACATCTCAGACTTGATCGCCTGCGTCTCGCTGACGAGCTCGGCGTACTCGGTCTTGTAGGTTGCAATCTTCTCCTCCAACGCGTTGATGTTCTTCTCGACGGCCTGAGCGTTCGCACGCGTCTGAATGGCCGCCTCCTCAAGTTGGGCAACCTCGTCACGTAGCGGGCCGACCCGGTCCAGGATTTCAGCATACTCTACCTGCGCGCCGACCCACTGCACCAGGGGACCGCAGGCCTGACTGGCACGATTGACCTTCTCGACGGTGAACTCTGGGTTCGTCAAGAACTCCTGGCGCATCTTGACGCGCAGGTTCTTTGTCATCTGCCTCTCGTTGTCAAAGTTGACAATGCTGGCAATGAAGTCGTCCCGCCTGACAATGGCCTGGATGCTCTTCCAGTCCGTAACTTTGTGTCCGAGCAACGTGCAGACAGAGTCCAGCGCAAGCCTGACACCCTGGGGTGGCGAGCTCATCGATCGGACTTCGGTGAGATGCTGCCGTTTGATCTTGCTAACGCTGGCCTTGGCGTCCTCGACGGCGGGCTCGGCCTTGCTGAGATCCTCCATGACAACCGCCTTCCGGGAGGCGACATTCTTTTCCTGCTCGGCGAGCGACTTTGACAGCGCCTGGGAGTCCGTCTTTTTCTGCTCAGCCTCCTGCTGGTCCTTGACCATGATCTGCAGCTTGGCGTTGGCTTCGGCATCTTTCTTTTCCAGCTGAGTCTTCTTCTCGGCCAGGCTGACACGCAGATCGCGCACCTTGTCTACCGTGTCACGTAGCTTCTCGAGACCAACGTTGAGATGGCGCTGCTGCTCTTCGAGATCCTCCCGCTTCTCGTTGTAAAGCTTAACGTACTGGGCAACAAAGTCCAAGTAGTGGCGCGGGGTAAGGAATGTGACCCTGCCCTGCTGCTTGAGGAGCTTGGTGTTGAACCGGTGAAGAGACTGGTGGACATGAACCATCGAGTTGACCACCGCCTCACGATGCGTCGGAGGCAGGTTAAGGCTCCGGTACGCAACAGGTAGTGTATCCGGCGCTTGGAAGTTGGACCTGTCCAGGTCGACCGAATGCGTCAGCTCGTGACCGACCTGGAACAGCGCCTGGTCGGACCAGTCACCGAACCAGTTGAGCACGCAACGGTTGAACAGCGCAGGACTGGTGGCTGCTTTTGAGGCGAGACCGCCCTCGGGAGGGTTCATAGTAAACACCACGTGAAGATTCTTGACGATTTGCGCCGTAAACCACTTGTAGAGCTCCTCCTGCGAGTCCAAAAGGAGGCCCTGCTTTTGTGCGCCCTCCTTGCAAGCCGTCATCAGCGCTGCCAGCTCGTCGCCCTCGAAAAGCCCGGGGACTTCGGCATTGGCCAGAAGTGTGTTCATCCTTTCGAGGAAGCCCGAGTCAAGAACGTTGGCCTCGTCCATGATGAAGCAAATCTTTTCACCCTTGCAACCACAGCGGCGGAGGACCTCGCGGAGATCGTCGTCAAAATCGTCGCCCGAGTATTTGCCGTGGACCTTGATCTGGAAGACCTTGAGACCGTTCATCCAGGCCACGAAGCGAGAAAGTGTAGTCTTGCCACTGCCGCTGACGCCGATCAAGATCAGATGACCCTGGGGCTGTCTGAACACACGGTCGATACGGAGCACATGCTCGAGCACATCGTTGAACAGGATAAGAGGAACGTCAATCTCTTCTTCGCAGAATGTCTTGAGTCTTGCCTTGACAAAGTCGCGCAGCTGTTCACGGTCGACGGGTACATAGTTCTTGGATAGCCAGTTGGAGAAGAGGATGGGTCCTTGGAGGGCCTTCTCCTCGTCGATAGTTGGGAAGAAGTCAAGCGCGATCCGCCGCACCGCATCCTCGGTCCATTGGCGTTCATCGTCGGCCACCAGACGATCCTGGAAGAGACGGAGCGCCTCATGGGCCCAGATGCGGACCAGACCCTCCACAGATAGGGTCTCAAGGGGTCGAATGGCTTCGTAGACACCACGGACCCATCGGGTAAGCTCACGAGGACTGTAGACGTAGTGTGGCTGGATCTTGGGCGTGAAACGTTGCTGCGACTCGAGGTAAAACTTGACCATTGCATTCGTCATCGCCTCGGAATAGCCGCGCAGCGAAGGAATAATCTTGAGCACCGCGGTGTTGAACGTGCCGTATATCTGCTGCAGCGATAGCTCGCCGGGGTAGTCGACCATGATGAGAGGAGCGTGGCGGAGGAAGCGAGCACCCATTGGAGTACGACCAGCATCGGTCGGCGGGTTACAAGCACCCACAAACTGGATGCGGTCAAGGGTCACCCACGACTTATCCGAGGTCCGCCAGAAGCCATTGTGTTCCACGAGCTGGCGGAGGAACGAGATTGCCCTTTGCGTGCCGTAGTGATCGGGAGCTGGCAGGTTGATCTCGTCGCAGAACACGACTAGCCAACGTCCGATTTGGGTGGGCGAAAGGACCACACCGTTCAGCGTCTTTTTGTATTCGCAGTACTGCTCAAACGTCTTGATGAGCAGGTCCGGCGTTGTGGCGCTGGAGAAGTTGAGGCCAACAACCTCCAGGTTTGGCAGCTTGCGCAGCGCGCTGAACAGCGTCATTGTTTTACCGGAACCGGGAGGACCGCAGAGAAGTAAGGGTTTGTGCTCGGCAAGCCAAGAGTACAAAACATCTTCATGTCGAATGGTGTCGAGCGTCGGGATAACGACGTCGGTCTGGGTAATCGAATGGGTGTTCACCTCGATCTGAGGAACCTCGGCCTGCCAAGATGTCCACTCGGCACGAGGCAAAGACACGTTGAAGTCGATGAGCGAGCTGCTGCCATCAAGCGGTGGGTTGCCAAAGGTGGCGATGCCTCCGAGGGCGTCGCCAAAAGCCTTGCGGTCCATGAGGGGGCAGTCGCCCGTAAGGGACCAGACCAACGCCAGGAGCAGCTTCTTGGACACGTAGCTTTCCACCTGATCGGGATCCATGGGGAAATCTGTGTGCTGGGCATTGTACTCGACAACATCCCGCACGGCCTTGTTCAAGAGTGAGAACAGCGTATTGAGGACGCGCGCCACGGTGAATTCCATGATATGGTTGTGGCCTTCAGCTTGCTTCAGTGCCTCGTTGATGAAGTTGTCGGTGGTGAGATGCGCGTTGAGAACCTCGGCAGCTTGTTTCTGAACCGCAAGCGCCTTCTCGCTGTTTTGGCCGGTGGCAACTGCGTCCTCGTCGAGATCTTCAAAGGCAACTGCTCGCAACGTCTCGATGTAGTTCTCAACGAGCATGTTGGGAGTGACGGTGTCCTCGCTGAACCAGACCATGCCGCAACGAGACACAGTAGCCAGGGTGGCGTACTTCAAGTTCTCGACCTCGAACATGATGCGTACGTTTGCAGGCAGGTTGAGACGTTCACCGTTGGGGAGGGTGAGTAATTTGTTGTCGTCCAAAACACTGTTCAAATTTTCGACCCATTCGGGGTCGACGTCGCCGTCAAAGACAATCCAGTGGCGCTTCGAGTCCTCGCCACGCAGATTGTCGACAATCTTTCTCAGGATGCTCGTAAAGAGACCGTCTGTCCATTCGCGCGTGGTCGAGTCAAGGTTGCCGTAAAGCGCCTCCTTTGACATGACTTTGGAGTCGATAACGTGCGAGACTCCCTCAACCCCTTCCACCTTTTGCAAAGCATCGAGCAGAAGCCTCCACGCAGCTGACTTGCCGGATCCCGAACTGCCGACCATCATCACACCGTGGTGGATCTTTTGGATCTGGTATAGTTGTAGGACTTTTGTCATCCATGTGTCGTTGACCACAAGATGCCGCTCCTCCGCCAAAGCGCGCATTGCCTCTTCCAGCTTCTGCAGGTTTGCAGGAATATACGAGATCCCAGGAAAGCATGCCTTCTCGATCTCAGTCATGATCTCCACGTCATTCTTGATAAGCTTTGGAGCAATCGTCTCGCGAATCGACTGAACGAGGATCTCGGGTTCCACCAGCTCCTCGGCGCCGAGTTCACCATCGCTCTCCGTGAGTCTAGCACGCTTCAGGCCACCGGAGCTGACAAGTACACTCTTCAGAGCACGGAGACCAAAGTCGTAGTGAGGTTGCTTCGACAGCTTGGCAGAACACTGGTCGAAGAAGGGCACGGTCTGTTTCGAAATCTGCTTTGCTTGGTTGAAGCCCTGAGAGTAAAGCATGACCTCAGTAATGAGCTCCTTGTCTGGCTTGGACATGGCGACGCTTCGGAACAGCTTCTTCAGATTGTCTGGCAGGTTGGAGCGACCTGCGTATCCGGGGTTCATGGTGATGAAAATGCCTGTGTTGGCATTGACGTGCAGCTGACGGCCAACAAGCTCAATCTGGGCCTTGTCGTCCTCGACACCCTGCTTCAGGCCCAATTGGATGTTCTGAATCTGCTGCGAGACGGCAGAGAGAATCCTCTCTTCAAGACGGTTGAACTCGTCGAAGCAACCCCAAGCACCAACCTGGCAAATGCCCAAGAAGATACGACCCATGGCCTGGAAGTCAAACGTGTCGTCACAGCAGAACACGAGCGTGAACCTCCCGAGCTGAACACCAAGGGCCTTGACCGACTCCGTTTTGCCGGTTCCCGCAGGGCCGTAGGGAGATCCGCCAAGCCGCTGACAGAGAGCTTGAGTGAGAGTAAGGAAACATCTGTCGGTGAGTGGCGTGCGAACCAGCCTCTCGGGGACTCCCAGGTACTCAAAGCCGTAGGCAAGCTTGGCGTTTGCCATCTTGATTTGCAGGCGCTGGATGAAATCTCCCTCGGGGTTGTAGACGTAGCGCATCTGCAGCAGCCAGAGGTAGTGAGTGGGGGAGCTGGCGTTGAGGTTGATGAGCTTCTCGATTGTGTCACGCTGATGGACACACTCGGTGATCAGCTGTTCGCATTTCTTCCTCAGGAGAACATCCAAGTCACCAAGCACAGTGTTTGCCAGGAGTCGTAGCACCTGAACCTCGCGATCATAGATCGACTGCAGGCTCTTGCCTCCCTCAGCAAGCGCCTGATCGACAGCCGTGGTCCAGGCCACCTGAGTCGCCAGCACCACAATCTGGCTCGGGTAAGCGTCCATAAATTCCTGGAGCGCGTCTTTGTCAACTTGTTCGCTGGCAAAAATGGGTGTGTACTGCTCTACAGCCTCGGCCAGCAATTCAGCCAGGGTAGCCTTCATTCCATTTTCCAGTAGGGCAAGCCAGTCATTGATACGCGGTGTTTTGACCACAGAGATCTCCTTTTTCAGGCGGACCACCTCGCCCTCTTTGGAAGTGAAACCAGAGATGATGGCCTCGTCGTCCATCACGAGGCCAGACAAACCTGCAAACATCTTCTTGAAGTGCTTGGCAATGCGAAGAGTGTCGTTGCTATTGCCGATCATCTCGAGCAGGTCCTCATCACCAACAAAATAGAAGCGGGGGAAGGATACGCGCTCTTTTTCGAGGTACTCTCCAAGGGCTTTCTGGATCTTGTTCAACAAGTCTGCCAGACGCTCGAGTGATTTCTGGACGTTGGGAATGTTGAGCACATCAAGAACATACGGCTGCTTGTACACCTTCTTCATGACAGCCGAGAACTCGCTGTTGATGTTCTGAAATCGCGAGGACTCGATTGGCAGAAGGTGCTTGATGTCGGCGTTGCCAGTGAAAACACCTTCGAGGTAAACCCACTGGCGCTGGACGTCGATCCAAACATCAAAGAGAACGTGGACGCGGTTCAGCTTGTCCTCCCATGAGCTCGCCTCCTCCTCGAACTCCTTATAGTACGGCGAATGCTTCATAGCCTGCAGCGAATTGAGGTTCTCGCTGCACTGGGCAAAGAGCTCATCCCAGCCTCGGATGAGACGGCACTTGTTCTGGTAGTTGACAAGCTCAATGTTGTAGCCGGACCATGTTTCCCTAACCTGCTTCAAGAACTCTTCTAGGGCCATTTCACCCTGCGCCTGGGCGATTATATCCCTGAGTACATTTTCGGACGCCACGAGGTTTAGGCCCCAAACATCAGCCAGCGTCATAGAGACTGAAGAGTAACGCTTGGAGGGCTTGATTTGCTTGTAGATCTTGACCCAGTGCCTGTCCCTGACCGCCTCAGACTTGAGGTCACTGAGAATAGTGTTGGCCTTCAGGTATGACCGCAAAATGTTTTGAATATGCTCGAACGCGGCGTACTGCCGCATCCTGCTGGGCATTTCCTTCGTCATCTTTATGAGACTGTCAATGGCCGACCGAATTTTCCTGGGCTGGACGCTATTCCACAAAGTCTCGCCGAGTTCGTTGAGGCTCTTCCAGATTAACGACAGCGATGCCCAGACTGACTTGAAATCGTTGACCTCATCCAGTATCATATCGAGCGAGTTGTCCGTCGAGGTCTCGATGTTGAGTGCTTCCTTGGCTTTGGCAACCATCAAAGACTGGTTCTGCAGCTTCAAAATACGCGTCTCGAAGGTTGCCAAGGTCTTGGAGGCCTCGTCTGGGGCGATGGCGCCAGAGACAGGCTTTTGCTCGTTCCACTCGCTGGCGACCTCGGCAATCTTGTCCCTGATGATCTTGTCCTCTGCGATGATCTTGGCCTTCATAACATCAGACTGCTCCTGTACGACCTTGGAGCGGCGAGCGAGAAGCTCATTGAGAGCCTCCCAGAGACCCTCCAGCTGCTGGGAATGCAGCCAGTCGTTGGGGAACTGATAGCGTTGGCGGCGGAGCATGTTCTCTCCTTGGCTGAAGATCTCAACCTCGGGGGCCCATTGCTTGACGTTGCGCTCGCAAGTCTGCACCACCGTGATGAATTGAACAGCCTGCTCGGTCGACGACGCCTCAAGCCTCTGGCTTTCAAGGTCGGAGCGGGCCTTTTCGAGTTCGCCATGGACCTCCCTGAGCCGAGTACCAAGACGGTTGCCGAACTTGTTCACAATGTCCAACTGCCACTGGTCGTATTTGCCGTTGACCTTGGTCTGCACTTGATCGTAGTGGATTGTGATGTGGCCAAAAGACCGGGTGACCTCGGTGGTGTCAAAGGTTTGGCGGGTCTTTCTGATCTCCTGAAGAAGCTGCAGCCATTTGTCAAGCTGATCCCCAAGTATCTCATAGACCTGTTCCGGTTGCAGATCCCAAAGAGACTGGAATCGCAGCCACTCGTCCACGTAGTTGCTTATTTCCTGCAGCTTCTTCTCAACGGTCCCCTGAACTTTGGCAAGCTGGTCCGCGCACTCGCTCGGCAAATCATCAAAGCGCGGATCTTCAGCGGCTGTGGTGTCGAGTGTCATCTTGTACCTAGTAGCTTTGATCTTTTTCAAGTGGCAGATGACGCCCAGCCACTCTTGCAGCTGTAGGTACCAGCTTGCTCGAGCAAACTCCAACGGCGGGTCAAGGTAGATGACCTGGTTGCGCATTGTGATTTCATGCACCAGCTTCCGCATGGATGGGACACCAGCCTCCAAGTCGACAGTGTCTGCCACTATCCTCCTCCTTCCTTCAGGGCTGTCGTCTTCGAACGCCTCGACCCATAATTGAATGGCTCGACGGAGGCGTGTAAGCAGGATCGCCTTGATTTGTCGATTCAGTCTTTTGACCCAGTAGCCCAGGTTGACGTATTGCTCCAGACTGAGCATATCAACGCCCTTTTGAATGACTTGAAGTTTTTCGTCAAAAGACTTGGCGTCGTATGGGCAAGTGGCAAGCTCAGAGAGTGCTTTTTGGACTGTCTGGTGGACGGCAGCGAGCGTGGCCGTCTTGGTCTGCAGCAGCGAAACTTTGGCAGCAAAGTCTCGCACAAACTGGACGTGGGGGCTCTCGGCTTTGGAGACCACACGGTCGGAGGCCCCGTTGGACATTGTCGACGCGTTGTAAAAGAGCTCGTGAGAGCTGGCAAAAGTTGCCCACTTCAGTGGCAGGCCCTTGTTGATTAGACCGTAGACATCGTTGCGGAGCCCATTCAGCAGCATCGAGACCTCTGGCATGCCCTCAATATTCCGGATAGTCTGCCCAAATGTTCGCACACTCTCCATCAGACTGACGGCATATGGGTACACTCTTTTTGCCTCCTTCGCCCAGTGGACGACGTGGTGGGGAACGGAAAAGCCCAGCCAGATGAGGTTTCGTGTCTCCTTGAAGAGAACGATCACTTGTGGATCAAAGTTGACAGCGAGGTCCAGAGCGTTATTAGCGGCCCTGATTTTGTTGACGGTGAATAGAAGACCAGAAACCGAGGCATGCTTCCTCTTCGAGACGCCCTTGAGCCAGTCCTCGAAGATTGGGGCAGTATCGAGCTTCTTGCGGAAAAGATCGCTTTCGTTGGCGAGCTGGCCTCCTTCGTGATGCATCTTCCAGCCGTCGCCGAGCACATCCTCAACTTTCTTCATGTAATTGTTCAGCTGTCGCTCAATCTGGCGAGCCCAGATGATGGCACCGGCAACAGGGGGCATGTCGTGGACGGCGTCCATCGGATGCGCCGCCGAGAGCGCATATTGGACCTTGAACCGCTCATGCAAACCGGCTATGGCTTGTTTGACATTGTCAATGAGCTGTGTCTGATATTCGGCGATAGCTCCACGAATCTTGGGCCGAACAAAGAGAGCATTGAACTTTGAGAACACGCGGAACATCTCGTTGGCGTTCTTGGCGGTGGCAAGTCTATCTCGAAGCCTGGCGATGATCGAGTTCTCGACCCTCTGCGTCTTCTCGTTGTATAGGCCCTCCGCACGTGCCCAAGCCCTGGTGCCCTCCTCTGAGACGTCCAAAAGATCAACATTCCTGAGCAACTCCCAGGCCTCTCTGACTTCCTGGATGGCGTCCATCTCTCCCAGCTCCTCCAGGTTGTCCGCGGTCCGGGCGTGGGAATCAGTCATGGCTGCAGCGAGGCCGTCGGGTGCAGTCTTGGGGGATAAGACGCTACTGATGGTCCGCTGGAGTTGCTCGTGGTTGTCACGGAAATTCTTGATATAATTCATACGTGCCTGTAGCTCTGCATGCTTGGAGTTGACCTTGAGTAGCACAAACTTCTCATTGCGGCGTCGCATGATATCACGGCACACGCCAGTGAATTCCTTGACATTGAGGTCCCAGGTTGAGAAGATGGCGTCCGTGAGCTTCATGATGGAGCCAAACTGCTGATAGTCAACATCCGCAAGGTCAGTACCGGAAACCAACCTGTGCAGTACCCCGTCTAAATCGGCGGAGATCATCTCCACTAGTTGAAGAACACGACGGATCGGGTAGGGCGAAATCTTGAGCTTTCGGTTGATATGGAGGAAGATCTGGTTGATTGTGTCTTCGACCTTTGCCAGGGACGTCGCAGAAAGCATCTCGTCCAGGGGAAAGTCGCGCATCAGGGAGTTGTACTTCTGAACCTTCTCCATAGCCTCCTTCAGACCGGTATCTGCCGAGAAGCTGACAGTGGCCTGGAAGCGCTTGGCCTGCTTTAGGATGTCCAAGGTGATCATAACTCCGTCGCCACGCAGTTGGCCCTCGATGTGCTCCAGGGCCGTTTCCATGGATAGCCAAAAGTTGATTTCCTGGTTGGCCGTGCCCGTGGTGGGATCTCGCGTCATCTTGGTGATGGTCTGGATCGACTTTATCCAGGTCTGTACCGTGGCCTGCAGAGAGTTGAGAAAGTGGCTGTCGCGCAAGAGGTGTTCCGGCACCAGGCTCGTCGAGGGCTTGATGCCGCGCGAAGCCGCTTCGTCCAACGCAGACTGGACCGCCGACGGCAACGGGAGGATGACCTCTGGAATCTCGACATTCTGCAGCAGGTGCGACAAGCTCAACTCCAGCTCGGTCCAGCGCTTTTTCGTCACAGGTATGCCGGTCTTGGCATCTGCGTCAACCCTGGTCCTGGTATTGTTATTTGCGTGCTTTTGGCTCTTGCTGCTCGCCTCAAAGTAGGGACCAAGACCGTTGTGGAGGTAGAGCTGAAGGATCTCGAATGGCGAGGCTGTCAGGCCTTGCTCGCCGGTAGTGGCAGCTAGGTATGCTGGCCCGGGCAGGTTCAGCATCTGTATCTGTGCACTGAGTGGTGTGCTAGGGTCGAGCGGTTGTGGGCGTTTGAGGAGGTTAAGAAAGCCGACTACGTGCGCAGCATCTGACATCTCCTGTACGATCTTGTAGATGTGTTGTGGCGCTTCTAGAGCAGTATAGGTCCAGTCAGTGGGGGTAAGGCTCGAATCTCGTGGAGAGCTTGCGGGCAGAAACTGGGGACTACTTACGCGGCTCGCCTGAATCATCTTCTGTAATGTCACCAGCCGCTATCTCTTTCTGTATCAGGAGAGACACGTGGTTGTCGTTGGCGAACCGGGAGCAGGCCTTCACTGCGTCCTGGCGCAAGCTGTCTGAGAGAAAGCTTCCCTCGGCACCCAGCTCCGTGGGTTTGGCCTCCAAAGCAATCTCGAGAAGCCTCGTGATGTAGTCAATGACCCTTTCGGGATCGACCGAGGCGAAAGAAGGCGGACCAACTCCGTTGGCGCCGCCCGGGCTCGCAACCGGGGGTGCTGCTGCTGCTGCCACTTCCATGGTTGCACGCCCGATGCGGGAAAAGGTGTCTCTAAGAATCGGAAACTGGCTGCGGAGCGGCGTGTCGCATACTCGGTTGCCGTGAAGGGATTATTAAAAAGTCGATTACGGTTCCAAGTGCATGGAGAAGTAGGTGAGTCGAGAGTGATGGGTGGTCTGGTCTGGTCTGGCCGGGTCTGGCGAAGGACGGGTACGAGGATTCGCAATGTGAAGGTTAAAGGATCGAGTCAACGGCGGGTATCATGCAAGCGGTGCCGGGAAACAGTTGATGATGAATAAAAAAACAAGTGTTCAAAGCAGACCAGTCTATACAAGATCTGGGTCGAAGTTGGGCAAAGGGGATGCCGCCGTTGTGCTGGTCGTTTGTTTGGGCGGTTGTTCGTTCCAAGCGCATGCCAGTCGAGGCTACGAGAGGTTGACACTTTCTTGCGGACCCAGTAATATTTCATAATTTACCGAGTACAACAACGCCTTACAACGCGGTTTGGAGCCAAGTGCCCACCACAACCACCACCACCACCACCGCCGCCACCCCTGTGCGGTTGATGGGCTTCAGACGCGAGTCGAACCGCGAAGCGAAAACAATGCAAGCAAAGCTAACATTGGATCTGGTCTGATCCCTCGAGCTGCAGATCTAATCCCATCCTATGTCACCGGCGTTGCAACCACTAGCTTTGCCGATTTAGTCTGTGCATGCCCGCCGGAAACGTCGGGCTGGGGCAGGCCAGCTTCGGGCGACAAGGGCGAACGGTGTTGACAACCAAATTTTGCTATTTATGATGCCCAGTTGTACCGTTATATGACCACACGCGTCGGGATTTAAACCAGGTATACCTTGTCTGTGAATAGCATGTTGTGCTCTGTGTACCAGCTGGCTCATTCCCCATCTTATCAAGCAGATAATTAATACTATCTGGAAATGATTACTTTTTTACATAGTACATGCTTGCAGTTTTCTACGACTTGTTGTAGCGCCTTGTAAAAAATCATGCGTACGTGC